>NW_023591622.1:0-89680 GCF_014843425.1 Jatropha curcas | reverse complement strand
ATTTTTACATATGACAAGATAAACCCGAGTCTATTGACTCCAATGGATCCTTTCCTATAGCGGTGTCTATAAAACAAGTGTTGGGGAATGACAGTAGCACATACTCTGCAGTGATCCACTAACATCTTCCTTTTCAGATGTCTGCTAAAGGCTTTTGCAAGCTCTGTTAGTCCAATTGTCGACTCTCTAAATACCCAATCTTTCCAAACTTCAGCCTCTCGCAACAATCAAACCTTTCGCAGTTTTTTACTTGAGGTCATGATCTATCTGGCTTACAAGAAGTATAAATAAAGAGAAGTTCTAGGCTAGCAACGCAAATTTTCCGCACTAGCTGTTTACAGCAGCTTCTCATTGTCTCTGTCTGTAAGATCGCGGTAATTCCTTATGGCAGTTTTATGTCAAACGATGCTCTTTCTTTCCATTATCAATCTTCATCCTAAGGCTCTGTCATTTCTCCTGGCTACACAGTTTAATCACCACTTGTGCAATTGCAATTGGCCAAAAATCTATCAAGCAGGGCTGTGGCCTTATGGAAGCTGACCCCTCTACCTTCAGGATTTCCAAGAGCCAATCAAAAATAAAATTCGTGCAGGATGTGATCATTTTTGAAATTCCTTCTCTTCTCCGAGTGTGTTCCATCCAGAGGACAGCAGTTAATCTGAAAAGAACATCCACTAAGTGGTACCATGCTAAAAGTATTAAACTTTCCATCGTACCATAAAGAATCCCTGCTATTAGCTTTAGCCAAGAAGGTGACCAGGTTCAATGCCTTGCCCCCTGTAAGCAGCCTTTTTAAATGTCAATTGTCCCACAACACCTATCCTCTGTAGCTCCCTTAATGGCAAAATCAACCCATCAAATTAAATTTTAGTCAACATAAACTTTTGAAGGTCTAATCCCTTTTCATTTTGATACTTTCTATTACTTATTCCACACCTCATGGAATCTCGCGATCTTCTGGATGCCGAGTATATATGCGCGTACCATAAAACATAACTTTAATTTCAGGTTAATGTAGAAGACATCCACCAAGGACTGCTACATAGTAGCCTATCCCTTGTTCCATGACCTATCCTCGCTAATCCATTAATTATGACATTTCCTCCAATCTATGGGTATCACGTTTTGAACAATAGCATAATTTTCATTTCATCCTGTCCTACTTAAAGCGAGCAAATGGAATACAACCGGTCCTCTGTTGTTCTTCTTTTTTTTATTTGCTTCAATTCTTAACCTTTTCTGGGCTATTATTATTTAATCTTATTTAATTTACTCGTTATTCGCTATACCACACAAGTCTAATGGGACTATAAGATTGTTTTCGGTTCATTTGCGCAATTCAACATTCTCTTAACTAAATTCACAATATTTTCAAGAATCTGTATAGTAATTGTCATAATATTTTTACATCAAGTCTTATGCAAGTGTTTCACCTTAGTAATAACCATCGGTTCAATTCTAATTTTATTTATTTTAACCAAAAAAATATTAAGGACTTCAACAACAATCTAGAAATGCAAAAGTAACCCAATATTTCCTCCAATATCATTACTTCAATACATAATCGAAATTATAAGAATAAAGAAAAAACCTGCACCTGCTACACGGAGACTTACACGTCCGGTAGCAGACATTAGTTGTTAACGCATTATGGAAATGAGAAAACCTCCCTTTCTTAAGACCCTGAAGTACAATTCCTCCATAATGATTTCCTTCCCAAAAAACCCTGCCCTGGCAAATTAATGCGAAAAAACAGCATCCGTCACTAAACGCTCATACTGAAGAAACACCTGAAACTCACATGCTAAAAAAATTCTGAATAAATCCTAAAAAATGCGAAATTTAATGAATTTAAGTAGAACAACTACCAAATGCAAATCATTTGGGATGACGGTTTCAAAAGAGGAGACATGGGTATAGATTATTTAATTGAAGAAATGTACCTAGGGATTGAAGGAGAGAGATGGAATGGAAGGCTTGGCTATGGAATAGGAGAAAGGCCTAGACCTTAAACAATATGTGGTCGAAGAAGTTTCCCAAGTAATAATGAACGCCACTGCCTTGCAGAAGATCTACTATGGGTCAACGTTGACTTATGTTTATTTGTCTCCGGGGCTGAATCTGGAGGTAATTATAGAGTGGTGATTTAGTCGTAGTCTTTCTATGTGCTACCTGGAGGCCTCTGCTTGCGTTTTTATGGTGTTAAAAAAATTCATGGGCAACGCAAATTTATAAGTAAAATTAGAGAGGGTTATGCTCTCCGTAAAATATTTTTAATCTAATTTTCTCATTCAAAAATATTAATTAATTTAATATCTATCTTGAATATAGAGAGAAGAATATTGTATTAAAATATATCAATTGAGTTTTGGTGGTTTCATGCAAACAGAAAAAAGTAATCCGTAACTGAAAAGTTTTAGTGGTAGCAAGAATGTTTAGATTATATAAAATAAATAATCAATTTAATATTCTGTATCGAGACCAACCTTATATCAAAGTTGGTGGTTTCATACAAATGAAAATTTTTTAAAGTTGTCAATTGTCTTTTCACTAAAAAAACACAATATAATTTGTTTGATGATTTAGTGCAACTTAAGAATGTGACCTTACTGGTTAGTGAAAAAAATATTCATACTTAATTGAAATAGTGTTTTGTTAACAGTCCACCAGATTCAAATTAGTAGGTTTCAATGAAAAAATATTTATTCTTACTCAAAATATTCATTGTACTAACTAAACTTACAACATATAATCTTGTTGTTTTAGGTGCATACAGTTTGACATAATATGAAACGAACTAGACATTGGATTTCATTTCGAGGTGCAGAAGTATGGAGTTGTCGGTAATTATTGATATACTTTCTTATTCATACGTATAATTCTTAATCTAATTTGAATAATAATATTTTGCTCTTATTCCATAATATTTTTTTAAATACAGAGCAAATGGGCTCAACATATATAAGTACAGTCACCAAATAATTAGCCGTCAAAGATTTAATTTTAGCAATTATTCGACAACAATGAATGTTAAGAATTCGTAATTGAAATTCATCCCTATGCTTCAAACCTACCCCTCCATGACTATAAAGTTTTACTCTTGGTTCAAAACACAATTAAGCATATAGCAGGCGTAGGAAGAACGTGAATTACATACTAAGACATATTCTAGTTGAAACCCCCGTAAGTAAATGAATATATAACCTTTCAAGTCCCTCCCTCTATAACATATAACTATTATGAAGGTATCTTCGTGAATATGTCGTGTAGTCACTACATCAATCTTCTGCCCACAACCCTGAGTGGGGTGTCTATCTTTGTATTTGCATCAGAATATGTTATTGTTAATATTCATCATACATTTCGATGGTGGTAACTTCTCCAGTTAAATTCACTACTCCTTTTCTCCGATAAATAGGCGAGTCTAACGCCAATTTCAAAATAATACAAGTACATGTTTTTTCAATACTTCTACGGTGGTCTTTTCGCACACATGCATAGATCTACAAATTCCTCATTATGCTGAACACTGCATTTAATTATGAATTTTTTTTGAGATAATGATGTTGTACCTGTCCGAGCATAGACTCATCTGAATATTTTTCTAGCCCAAAAATGATGGTAGCCCGTAGCTTAATAGACTCATCTGACATTTTTTTAGCCGCAAAACAACTATTGAATGTGGTGTCTACAGCTTCCTCACATGAGTACCTAACATAAAAATAATTTTTGTAGCATTCGTAGAAGTCATCAAGATATTAGAGAAGATGCAATACGTCGAAATTCCATGTATTTCGTAATAGGTTTAAGGCTCCCAAGGTGTGGTATAGGACGGAAATGCGAGCTAGACAATTTAATATGAATTAATTTTCCATGTATTAGTTATTAAGTGTCGTTTTTATATCATACAAAGTTTTTCAAGAAGAATATCAAGATATTAGAGAAGATGCAATACGTCGAAATCCATGTCGTAATAGGAGGCTCCCAAGGTGTGGTATAGGAGGACATGCGAGTAGACATTAATATGATTAATTTTCCATGTATTAGTTATTAAGACGTTTTTAATATCATACAAGTTCAACTTAAAATAATTTATTACTCTCGATAATTTTTAACTGTGTAAGGAAATTTATGTTGTATTACTTAACTTGAAATAATTGTGAACCAAAACCACTAGATCATATGTGTGTTTTGATGAAAAAAATATTTTGAGTGAACAATTATTTTTTTATTGAAACTACTAATTAATTTGGTGGACTCTTAACAAATACTATTTTCCCATATATTTTTTGCTGACTAGTGGTCACATTTCACCGTTGCACTAAAACCACCAAACGAATCATGTGTTTCAGTGACAAGACAAATTGACAACTTAAAATTTTCATTTTGTATTGAAACCACCAATTGGATTGATGGTCTCAATACAAAATAAAATTATTATTTATTCATATAATAACTTTTTGCTGACTGCTTATCACCGAAACCACCAACTCAATTGATGATTTTAGTGTAACACTCTTTCTCTGATTAAGATAAAAATTAGATTGATAAATAATTTTGAAATGACAATATATTGAAAAATAGTTTTGTGAAGAATATTGTTTTTGTTAAAAGCCCAAATTACCAACGGGGTTAAAAAATATGAAAATAAGAGGCGGCTATGTCACAACATTTAGGCGAGCAAATTGTCTGCTGCCATGTGTCATCAACTTTACAAGGTGTAGTTCGAACGACTAAACGAGTTGCCGTCTTCTTGACACAACCCAAACCCATCAGAGAGATAGCATCACGCTCCGTTCTCATATGGCCATAACTTACTGGGAAAATAATACGGAGGTTCTTCAATTACAGTTAAATTAATATATGAAGATCTTTATTTTAAAAAATTAATTATAAGGTCTTTAACTTATAATTCTATTAAAACGTTAATCTTTCTGTCCAAAACAACTTAATTTAACCGTCGATTAAAAAATGAGTTCCTAAATTATAGCGGAATTAACTATAAAATCCCTAACTTGTGATTTCTATTAATATTTTAATCATTCTCTTTTAATTTCCATTAAGGCTGTGGTCCCTTTTTCTTGGACAAAAAGATCAAAACGTTTATGAATTCATAATTTCTAGACTTCGTAATTAATTTTTAGAAATAGAGATCATCATGTATTCATTTAAGTACAATTTAGAGATCGATTTATTATTTTCCCCTCACGCATAAAGAAAATAAGAATACCTTCATTAAAGCATAAAGATCTTAAACAAAAAGCATACTCTCTTATCCTGCAAATGAGTAGTTATAAATTTGGCAAACCCTGAAATGTAGATATTGCAAGTCTTTTGCTTTTCATTTTATTCACAAATTACAAGGAGAACAGTAACAAACAGGCTCTGAAATGTAAAATCAACACTACTCAAATTCTTGGTTACTAAATTTCTCCATCTCTTTCTTGAAAGCAGGCAACGCAGTTTCTTGCAAGGTCACTTGCACCTTGAACCCATCTTTCTTTCCTGCATTTGCTGATGAATAAGGCAAGAAAAAGCAAGGTTCAACACTTCCAAGTAGTTTCGTTGAAAGAGGCAAGACAGTGACCGGACCTCCCCATCCAAAATCCACAGTTGAATGGCCTAAGTGTCTCCAATCTGTGAAGCCACTCACCCTATTTCCTGCTGTGATACCATCTGCATAATGTACTTCTTGGAAATCAATAAACGACTGCACATATTCGGTAGAGGCATGAATTTTACTTTTCTTGATCACCTCAGCTGTTTTCCAAATGGGTTGCTCTAATAGCTCTTTAGCAAGAAGCTGTGCATACATTGGAACACAGCCATTGCCCCAGTAGCCAATGGGCAATGGTGGCTTAACCAGTCTTCGTATATTCATTGCATATGTAAACTTCACTATTTCATCACCAGGAACTCTGGAAGCTTTAACTCTGTTAACAAAAATGAAAAATTCGAATTATAGAATCCAATTTACAAGTCTTAATAAAGATATTACACACGGCACAACAATATCAAATTTGACTTACTTGGCTCGCCACAAGAATGCCCCCAAAGCCTCAAACGTGGTGAAATTAGAGCCGCTTTTCTCAAGCAGCATATTCTTGAACCGGTCCAGCCACTCATCTTTCACATTAAAACACTCCCTAACTACCTTACCCACAGCATGACCGTACGGTTCAGACCCTTTCTCCAACCCCAAAAACTCCCTCACCGCTCCCTCGTACCGGGGTGGGTCTCTCGGACGCAGCAAATTCGTCCTATCCCATACCGGTTCAACCGAAATCCGATCCGCCCCGCGTGCCAACTCCGCCATAACATTGAAAAATTGGGTAGCCCCAAGCCCATCGCACAAGGCATGGTGGATTGCAGCTGCCAGTGTATACCCACCGCACTCGAATACCGTGATTTGGAGCACGCACGGGTTGACCAGTCCATCATCAGCGGTCGGGTCCGGTACCAAGCTCTCTACAAAATCCGAGTCCGAGTCATCAAGGTAATTAAGGGATTCTAGCGTACAGTTGACCGTTGCATTGATGAGGGGCACACCTTGGTCAACGGAGCAGAATACCTCAAATCTGCTGTCTACTTCTCGGCGGCGGAGAGTACCAGCAAGAGGGTAGTAGTGGACGAGAGCAGAGGAAAGGGCAGCCGAAATGACATTAAAGGGGTGATTACTGTTGGTGGCGGCGGCGTTGTTGACATAAACTCTTAGGTAACGGAAGGTAGTGTTCATGTTCCGGTCGGTATCAAGGTGGGAAAGAGATAGAACATGATCTTGAGAGAAAGGAGGAGTAGATGGACGAATCGGAGTGGTTTCTTTGATATTAACTTGCATTTTGTCAATGATGGCTTTTCCTCTCGGTGCGTACTAGCGATGGATCTGCGATCTGTATAAATGGGTTCTGGATCTTGTGAATATAATATGGATTAACTGGAGTTGTTGTTTCTCACCAACCGCATATGAGCTCTACCAACCCAACCCCCGGAGCAAGACAGTAGACTACAAGAGACGAATAGTGCTTGTGGAGTCAAAAGTGGCAACCGGGAACGTGAAGCAGCAAGTACACTGCCGCCACGATTAATTATGAGATAATAAATTAAATTAAAAATGCTATTTTACTCTCTCAAACATATTACTTTGTCGAGATGGGATCTCACCTACCCAACCAGCTACATTTTGCTTTGGACTATTCGTGGTTACTCGTTAGCTAGCCGCTAACCACCCTCTCTTCTTCTAATATAACCATTTATCAAAATTTCAAGCATAATAATGGATATTATTATATGAATTTCAATTAAACAGCAATGTTTTAGAATTTTTTTAAAACACAATTTTGGAAATCGATACATGCCAATAATAAGTTGTTTGATTTTTTTTTTTTTTATCAATTGGTCAAAAACTGGTTATAAGAAAATCATATATCTATAAACACATAGCACATTTTATTAATTATAGCTTAAATTTTCTAGACATAATTTATGAATATCTTAGCATTGAGTTTATCTTTAACGGAATTAAAACAATAAACAAATTTAACATATAGAGACAAAATTATGTAGAGGAAATTATTATGTAATAAAATTATTAAAAAATAAATTATTTTCATATGTTGTTCATAATGTTCATTTGAATTATTTGATTATTTATAAAATAAAAATTAAAACAAACTCATTATTAAAATTTAAAGGGGAAAAAATCTAAATTTCTCCTTTGGAATCATTATGTTTCATAGCGAATTACAGTCCACGCTACGATGAAAATATAACATTCAATTAATGCCTTTTTTTTTTATGACAAGGATGCAGCACAAAAGAATATTACAATCTTTATTGGCATGTTCAGTGATAATTTTTAATCTAGGTTTTAGTGTTTTAATTTCGATAATTTAATATCCACACTAGGATTTATAATTTACAAGGTCGAATGATGAAATATTATATCAGTCTAAACAGTTGACAGTGACAATAACTACTAATATAATAATTATTATCAAAACAATTAATATTGCCAAATAAATATTATATTATGTTTTTATTTTTTTAACAGCTTTTATATCTTATTTTTGCTACAAAATAATACTTGTATTTTGCAATCAACGGTGAATTTTTTTTTTTAAATAGTAAAAAAACTAGAAACACGGACTATCCGTTATAACTTTGAAATATAGTTAGTTCAGCATCAATCAAGAATCCTTAAGGAATTCCAAGAATTCTTGTTATACATTCATTCCAACCCTCAATTTTCTTTTCTTGGCTTATCGATATTAAATCAATTAAACGCACTTCTAATATTTGTTCCACTTTTAGAAGACCCTGTGTTATATCACTAGATCTCAATTTTTCATTTAAAATGTAACTAATGTATCTCCTTTATAAAAGATTTCTCCATAATAGGGATGAGCAGTTTGCTCCTAGAGCGGCCAAATAAGGTTTTGTTGATTGTATTACTATTGAGCCCATGTAAACAATTATAACTTGACCCGATTTTAGATGAGTCCATTTTTGGCCATACATACATTTATACAAATAAATTGTTACAGAATAATTGTTGTAAATCTTTTTTTCATAAAAATTATGATAATAATTACCATGGAGAAAATATCAATTCAAATTGAATGGATTCAAAATGTTGTTATTGTATGAATTAGGATTAACAATTCTCCCCTTCCATTACATAATATTTAAGTATTTGAAAAGGTTTATTTTAAATTGTTTAGTTTTCAATATTTAGTTAATGACACCTAATTATGAGTTATTAATATTAGATAAAATAAATAAAAATTGGCAATTGGAAGGGCTTCTCCTAAAAGGTCCAATGAAATTCTAATTGGAATCATGGAGCCAGATCCGAATACAAAAAGGGTCAAGCTGCTTTCATCTCTTATTCCCGCCCTGGAACAAGTCCAAAGTTATAAATACAGAGAACATTTGAACACAAGCTGCCACTCTGAACTGGCACTCCATTTTCCTACTACACCCCTAGAGCATACTCAATTTTCTGGCGAACCAAACATCAGCAGGACTCGGACTTATCTTACCTCAATTACAGGCAAATTCTCTCTCTGTCCCACTCTCTCATTTCAAACTCAGAACTGTATAATCTATCATTGAAGATTTAAAATTAGGTATTTTAAGATCATATGCTCTTGTTTCCTGGTGTTTTCTCGGTCATATCATCCGTGGATTCAATGCAAGTCCAATGTACTTTTTGTTTCTTTTGCTTTTGGATTTGTGCTTGGCCGAATTAGGTTGAGTACGTCTGGATCTACTTCGAAGTTGAGCTAGCAATTCTTCAGTTTTGTATTTCTGTTGATTTTACTTCATCTCTTACCATAATCACTCTCTACATCCTTATCAATTTTAGGTTTAGTATGTTCTTAAGCGTTTTATTGCAAATGAACTGGCGATAGACCACGAAATCATATCGACTGTCTCTCAGGTCATGTTTCTATGTTGCCTTCATAACTAATTGTCTTGCAAATCACTGGTTATTGCAAATCAGGTCATGTTTTGTTTTTCTCTAATAGATGGAAGGTGTGTCGAAACTTCTTTTATCATTTATAAACATTTTAGGGAAAGAAAATTATGAACAAGGTACTCAGGAGGTTTCATTTATCTGTAATGGCATAATTTCTAGATGGCTAACTAGTTGTCTGCAGGATGATTTGAGCAGGTCCAGTTGAGAAATTTCTCTGATACATAGGCATTACCTTGATGTAAATATTTTTTTCTTTTAGTTTAGTTAAATCGGTAGTTTACATTATTAGGGGCTTGTTCTGAGCTTTTCAATACTACTTCGGTTAAGGTTCTGCCATCACTAAATTGGATGCTTGAACTTCATTATGGCACGATAATTTAAAGCTTTTGAAATATGCCATTCAAATTTTATTGTATCTGTATCCCTGAGTCCTCTAGTTATTTGCGGCAGCTAATTCTGAAAGAAACCTACGTTACAGATGGCAGAACCACAGACAGGAACTTCCTCATCTGTTGATCCCAAAAAGAAAAATTCACCTCTAGGTATTTTCAGTATCGCTTTATATATATACACACTATATATTTGTTGTCTTCTTATTTAATTGCTTTAATCATGTGTGGACTATATTTTGAAATCTTAAATTACCTTGAAAGCAGATGAGGAAATTGGAAAGGAATTTATTAGCTCTTGGAAATCACTTTCAGCGGCAGGAGATGATAAAATGGATTTTAATTTTGATACAGTTTCAAGTGGCAAGAAGAAAACATTCAACTTTGACAAATTGTAAGTGCTCCAAAGCTCCGAAAACTATGGCTTCTTAACCTCCCTAGATCTAGTATTTTGTTGAACAACTTTTCCTTTCTGTCTTGGTACTTTTTTACTGTTAAACTGAGTATTGACTATATTTTCATTTTCTTTTAGAATTACTATCATTTAAAATGATGCACCATTGTAGTTATTCTTTCCTCAGTTACATTTCTTGTCCCTAAATAATTGTGTTTCATGAGGGTGTGCTAGCTTGGATACAAGTATGCTAATTTACCCTAAATATATTACTGGTACGCAAGGAGTATGCAATTAGTGAGTTAATGCTAAATTGCTAATGTAATATTCTTTTCAGAGATATGGATTTTAATCTAGATGGTGATTTTGAAAAGTTAACATCCTTCAAAGTGGACTTGCCTGACCTTGATTTCTCATCCCCATCCAAAAAGACTGCTAAACCCAAAGAAAGTTCTAAAGAAGAATCTTCCAGTGGAAATCATCGAGGAAAACGAGACTGCTTTGCATTCTCTTTTGATTTTAACGAGTAAGTAGATAAAACTGTGTGGGCATTTGACCTTATTATACAGAACTTTTCAACTAGCTGTCTTAGGGAATTCAAAATGATATCAGAATTGCTTACCTGGCCTATTTGTTGCAAAGTAGGTTGGATGATTTCAACTTTGATTCATCTATAATTCAAGGAGGTAAAACTTCCATGAAAAATCCGGACAGCAAAGTGGCTGGTTCAGATAGGAGTGAATATCAGAGCTCAAAAGTTAACCTGGCTTGCGGCAATGATGCATTTGATTATAGCCACACAGACAAGAGTCAAGCACCAGAGAATGCAACTACTTCTGTTGTTGAGACTACTGTAGTTGGTGAAGCAACTGGCAATTCCTCAAATGACAATTTTCCTTCAATATCAGAAAAAATTGGAGATATGTTTGTGTCACACTGTACAAGAGATTCAACAGAGAAAACAGTCTCTGTTAGTCCAGAAGAAGCAGATCAGCAGAATCACTTCCAAGAGAAGGCAATGCCCACAGAACCACAAGCTCAACAGTTGACACAGATATTATCTGTTCAATCTGTTACAGGGAAAAATTCAATTCGAGATACTGAATCTTTCCAAGAGAAGGCAATGCCCACAGAGCCACAAGCTCAACAGACAACAGAGATTTTACCTGTTCAATCTGTTCCTAAGAATAGTTCAATTCAAGATACAGAATTAGATATTCAAGTTGGTTCCCTGGCTAGAAAATTGAATACAGAATCTGGTGCAGAAGAGGATGTTATGGACAGAACTATACCTTGTAGTAGCTCTAATCATGAGAACTTACAGTTGAAGAATTCGGCTCAACCATACAATGACGGATCAGAGAGCAGTGGAGGTGCATGCAAAAAGGCAGATAGTGAAACCCCAATTGGAAATATGACAGGGACTGAGCCAATGCAAGATGATCTAGATTTTGAAGTTACATCCTCTGCAGATCATTTACCGAGAAGACCAAATGATAAGGATGTCCAGAAGTCAGCTTCAAAACTTTTGGTTCCATTAAGGAGGTTAGACAATTTTTTAAATTCTGGCATTTATTGATGTCCATTTTATTATAATCAAACTTCTTGCATTTGGTCCCATTGGAATGAGAAAGTGATGACAATATGAACACTTTAATTCATTTTCAGATAGATGGCTTCATTCAAATGAGGGAAGAAAGATAGTTTCATGTCTATCTAAAGCTATAGAGAAAATGACACGTTCCCTAAACTGCAAGTCAATGCAGCATGTTCTGGTCTAATTATTTGTAATTAAATAAAGAGCATAACATTGCTCATGAGTGATTTTTTTTTTTTTTTTTTTTTTTCAAATGAGGGAAGAAGAAGTTTCATGTCTATTAACAGCTATAAGAGAAAATGACGTTTCCTAAACTGCAAGTTCAATGACAGCATGTTTTCTGGTCTAATTATTGTAATTAAATAAGAGCATAACATTGCTCATTCCGGAGTGATTTTTTTTTTTTTTTTTTTTTTTTTTTTTTTTTTTTTTGCCGAACTATGTCAATATAAGCCCTCATTCATGGAATTACTGGTTAGTTTGCATATAATTGATTCTTTCTTCTTCTTTTTCTATTTTTGGTTATCTCATATAGTGAACCTGTTGTCAATAATGTGACACCAACAAAGGAGACAGAATCAGGAGTTGTTTGTTCAAAGTATTTTAAGAGATTGAAAGAACCCAAACCTCAACTATGTCAGCCACCATCCACTGGCATGGAGGTTTCCTCATTTGGGTGTAAAGAAATGGATACACTTTGTCCTGCAAATGAGAAAAGGTGAGATGCAGGACTGGAGCACAGCAAAGAGCTTATCCTCCCTGTATGCGCTCCCCTTACATAAAGTGGAGTAATTAATCTTCTGTGTGGGATGCCACGCGCCTACGCCACATGATTTGTGTAAGAAGTGCAATTTTCAGTAATGATAAGCTTTTCCATTTTTTGCTCAACAGAGAAAGCTTCAATGTTAATGATGCACAAACGCACAAAAAAGTAATTGGTGATTCAAAGTCACTTTCAATGGAATTGGCAAAAGGAGAACCTTCTTCCCTAGGGAGCGTAAAGAATGTTAAAAATTTATGTAATATCAGGTGAGGTATATTTAACTGGTATGATTTTCTATAAAGGTTTTTCTTCTTCAGTATGTTGAAATTTTGGTCCATAAGTAGAAATACATCACTTAAAATTTGAGCAACCAGTTATGTCCCTTCTAACTGCTGCCATTTTGCTATTTATCAAGCTTTCACTATATATCATTTGCAAGCTTTAATTAACCAGAATCTGTGAACTTGTCCTTCTATTTTCTACCTGTGACTTTTTGACTGGGTTCTTTCTGAGAACTTGTATATTTTTTGAAATGCATTAACATTATGCAAGTTCTGGAAAACATACTAATGGTATAAGCTCTGGGAGCCTTGTGAAATATTTGCAGTTTTGAAGTTAATACTTCCAGCTCAATTGATAAGGCAACTAAGTCTAGCATCCAGACAAGTGAAAATTCTACTGCTGCAGTTTCAAGCATGGGATCAACTTGGAACTCAAAGATAATTCCTTTTGAAGGGCTTAAAGCTGGAAAGAAAACACCTGATCTTTCTAGCTTGAAGATTACAAGGTCTGATAAGAATATGGAGATTTATGTTTGTCAATGCCTTCTGGTTTTCTTTCTCTGTTGTGATACATCTCTTTGATGATTGATGTCTCTCAACATAGGACTACTGGAGCAAGCAAAGGTCATTCAAGTGCTGTAGATAAATTGGGACTAAGTTCCTCGAGAAACTCAGGGAAAAATGTGGAAGTACAAGGAACTACAGCATCCAAGGTTGCTCATCCTATTGCAAATGCTGAGAGAAAAACTCTGTTGATGACATCTTTGAAACGGAAAACATCTGAGGTTTGTTCTCCTTAACCCCCACCCTCCCAAATGTGGCTTATTATGCATTGGATCCTCCACTATATATTATCATGAGTACTGTTTGTTTTTAAGCAGCAGCAAATACTTTCTTCCGGATCTTTATCAAAGTATTGTGATGTATTTCTATTATTCTAAGATGCAATTTACAGGCATCAAATCAAGAGCTAGTGGCCTTGAGTCCACGAAAACGTCTTTCTCAGTCACCCAATGAGATCAGGTACTGTCATATGTAATCCAGTGTGCATATGTTGCAACTCAAATTACTGGTTGTTTGCTAGAATAAAACAATGCTTTTCTCCCAAATGCTTTCAGCAATTTGAAGGAACCTCTGAAAAGCACTATTGAAGAACAGGTATCTTTCCCAAAACCCCTGTGTTTGTGGATCAATAGCAACCACTAAGATCTATATATAAAGTGTACTTGGTTGAAATCTGGTCAATTAATTTCTAGCTTCTCTTGCCTTAATATTCTTTTGCTAGGGTTGTCATCAGGATAATCAGGTAAAGAGTAAGCCCAAAGGTGTTCTCTATAACCACTCAACCTCTGGACATGAAATACCCCAACAGGCAAATATAAGAGAACAAGACATTTCTTTGGCTATGGAAAATGATGGAAATGTTGAAAAGGCCGAAGCATATGCAAAAGAGCTTGAGGATGTGAGTGAAAATTTTGTTTTCCATTTTGGTGTCTAGAGGTTTATATATGTTTACTCCACAAGATTTTCAATGTCGGTAATGTCGTAATGAGGAACTAAAACATGTCATGTGACTTGGAAAAATTAGAAACCTAAAAGCGAGATGACATAGTAAAAACCATAGAGACTTGACAATGTCAAATTTGACTGGAGGCATTGCCACTTGTCATCAACCTCTTAAGATGGATTTTCCACAAAGCAAAGCTATGGTAGTGAAGGACAAAATATTGATCTAGCCTGATGAAAATTTTGAAACTTGTAATTTGTAACAGCCTAGAACTAGAAGGACTCAAGTTTGTCGGAAGACCCATATTTGTCTTTTCTTTTTCTTTTTACTGCCAAATCTGATATTTTGACTTTTGGTTTTAGTCTTCAATACTGAGGTTCATTGCATGCTATTGATAGTTTGATCGAGTCTATTCTGGACTTTTGTTGATTTTTTTCTTTCCTCGAAAGAAGACACCTCATTGAGTTTTTAGTCTGTGTTGACTGACCAAGTAGGCCAGGCTTGGAGAAAAACGATTTTGGATTGGGTTTCCATTACATGCTTTATTCTCAGTACCTATCAATCGAATGTAATTATGTCTTACTTAACTGCAACGGATTTTGATTATTCTGCAAAATCTTCTAAAAATTACTCGATTTCTTTCTGAATTCTGAACTCTGTTTCCACTAAGGATAGATATTCATGAAGTATACTTCTTTACAATCTTTTGCTGCAGATTTGCAACATGTTGAAGAAGAAACATGAGGAAGCCAAAGAAATAATGGTTCGAGCTATTGTGAATAATAACAGTTTACTGATGCTTAACCATCCTATGTTCAATGAGAAGATATCCTTCCAATCCTCTCTGTTATTCTTTATCCTCTTCCTTTGGCTTTTCTTTTAGTTGAAAATAGAACTGTTGTTATTCCTTAACAATTGAAAACATTCGAATGGTTCAGAAATTTGCTGCACAGTTGACTTCTGATTGGCTTCAGTAGGAACAAGATAGGTACTCTCTGTTTCTTCCTATCTTATACACACGTTTATAACTTTGTAATGATTTGATAATTTAATGTGCCATGCTCAGGGCCAGTAGGTGTGAATCTCTTACCAGCTGGTATCAGAATCTGTTTCCTGAGCAGTCGAGCTTTGCAACAAAGTCTCCCTCGTTGCAGTTTTACTTTTACATGATCTCTGTGCGTGTTTACTGTGCTAAGCTTAACACTCAGAATTATAAGCTTTCTTGTTCCAATCTTATTTCGGGTTAAAAGTAGATAAAGATTTTCCTATAAATATTCTCTTTGGGACTAGAAGTAGAAGATTCAAAAGAAAAAGTAAAATAATTTCTTTTGTGATCTAATTGCAAAATTAACTTTTAAGAGAAATTACTTACAAACGGGTAATCCTTGAAAATTATAATTAGCTATTATGTGGTACTTCATTTGTTTGAACAAGACTATAATAGCAAATACAAAATCCTATTTGAGATCAATGAAAGCAAATTCTGACTTCTTTTTTAACACTCAGGAAAGATTGTCATTGACAGATATGATTCTAATATAAATATTAGGATGATTATTAGTTTTTATCTGATGAAACATGTATCTCATAGAATCCATCAGATATATGTAAGATGGAGAATGTTCTTGTACTAATAATGATTTATTTTTTAAAAAATGCAAACCGGTCATATGATTCGCTCTTAAACTTTTTCTAACTAAAAACAAGGCATAGCTAGTTGGGCAAGTGAATAGAGTTTGGTTGGGCTTTTATTTTGGCTAAATGTGAGTGAGGGAAATAAACCTCGCATTTTTTTTGAAATTCTTTTTCGGATAGTTGGATTTTCCGCGGTAGAATCCAGTCCCGTGCTTTTTACTTACCATTCTAAAAATTTGAACCTCTCTCTGGTCTCATTGTACAGCTGAAAGTAGGCGCGCCTCCGCCCCCACTTTCAAGTTTCAACGTTCGGATTTCAAATTTAAAAGCCGCCCGCTCCCCCTAAAAAAATTAAAAACGAATAAAACCTCCGCCTTCTCCCTCCCATCTCCGTGAAAACTAAAATCAGAATACATCCCAAAAATTAAAACCTCTCATTCTACCCTCCAAAAACCAGCATCACATATACAATATTCTTGCCACTCCAATTTCACCACTCCCTCTGTCTCTCTCTCTCTCTCTCTATCTCAAGATCTTGATCTGTCTGTATACAATGGCTTTTCTTTCTCGTAGTGAAAATCGTAACAAAGAGAACATTCCTCCTCTCTATTCAGAGCTGCGAGCCACACTGGATGCAAAATCTCCACGCTTCCCCTGCGACGGAAGAAGAGCCAGGAAGCCTCTAGAGGACATTACCCACCTCTTCAATCAACCAATTTATTCAATTTCACCTCCGCAGAACAGGATCCCTGTTTATATTTCATCTTCTTTACCTTGCCAACTGAAGTGCGGGAAAAGGAGAGCTGTAGGAGGAGGTGTCGAATCCATGTGCAAGAAAACCAATGTGGTGTATTCAAGCAAAAATTTTAGATAGTTAAACTACCGATTTATTACTGTGTTAAATTTGTTAGCTAGTCAATCTGCTTGATTGAGGATTAATTCAATCTTTGTGGACTGGACTAGCGTTTCCAAGTCCAGAATTAGGGGTAAATTCCATATTCAATGTAATATATGCTACACAGGAATAAAAGATGAAAAAAAATCTAATTATATTTTATTTGTGGGTTTCCTTTTTCCTTTTCCCCCTTTTATTGTGATAATCTGGATCAGAGCCACCTGCTTGAAAATTGTTGCAACTCTTAAGCTGAATTCTAATTCTAGAAAACAATAGAGATAAGAATTCAAAGGCCCCGTGGGAAATTTAATTGATGGTTACCCATTTTGTTTGGCTTCCTAGTTGAGTTCTTCCCTATATTTGAAACCTTAAAATTACTTGTCAAAAATTTGAGCTTATTGATGGTATTATCAACTGTCCTTTTCTTGCATTTCCTTTAGCTCACTACAGATCCCATTATCCTTTATAATTGATGATATATTGTCACTGGTTTAAGAAAACATAATGATCTATTGATTATTGATTTTGATGTGATAGTTAGATAATCACACTTGAGATTGGCTGAAATCTGGTCTGGATTGCTGCAATGCTCTGTGGTTCTGCCCTGCTCTAATGCTTGGTCAAGTTGCAATAGCAGTGGGAGAGGGACGTCAAACTTGCTGTAAGTGAATTTCAGAAATCTCTTTGAATCATGTTTTCATGTATTAGTTCTCTCATATACTGATGTACGTGCATACAGAATTAAGAACTCTGGTTATGATTGTTTAGATTTCATTGAATAGCTTGGATATGCATTTTCTGCTGCTAGTTCTTCGTGATTTCTGAGTATGAAGAACTTGATTAGACCAACTTCAATTTTCACAGGAAGAATGAAAATTAAGCTTCAACGACAATCTAAAAATGAAAAAGCTTTAACAGGGCAGGCAAGGTGGAAATGCCCGCCGGCCAAGTTAGCATAATTGTTTCATTCTAAATTTATGGTAGCATATATTGGAAAAAGCAGAACGTAGAGAAAAATGGTTTGGAAGTAATCAAGAAATTATTATGGACAAAACTACATGGCGATTTATTAATTGTACAAAACATAAACTAATCAACATGGCGGTGGCATGAAATGCATTAGAAGCCAAACTAGATAGCTCTTTCATGCCAATAAGAGAATGAGAAAATTTTTAAGAGTTATCTCCTCCATTGCTAAGCCACCCTTGTCCTTTTCTTTTTATATATGTCACATGATACACGTGGCCACTGAAGCAATAGTAGTACTAGTGTGAAGGAGTTGAGTAAATAGATTATAGATAGAGGATTTTCATTGAAATAAAGGATACTAAGTCTCTCTTGCAGTTCAAGACAAAATATTCTAACTGGTCGGTGTTTCTTTGTGTTTTAATTCAGCAAAAGGCGACCATTTAGAATAGAAATGGAATACACAACCGAACAAAACTGAAATCGTAAATGGATGTTGCTTTTTGCCCACTTTGATTATTATAACAAATAGAAACATCCATAATCCCTCTATATATACCTCTTCCTAGTTTGACTCTCTTGCACTGCATTTTCTGAAACCTTAAACAAGAACAAAAATGGCTAGCTTTAGGTTTTGTCTTTGCATATTCCTGATATTGGTGGCTGTTTCAAGTTCTGAAACTCGCCCGCTTGATCAGTCTTTAGCAAGGAGGAACCTGATAAGGTCAATTCGTGCAATGGGCGAGACTGAAGTTTATAATGTTAGGCAGGGAAATGAAAACATGAACAAAGGTCATTTTGATTCCAAAAGAGTGAGTCCAGGAGGACCTGATCCACAACACCATTCAAAAAACCAGTAGTGTTGTTGTAGAATTAGTTCTTGTTTTTGGTCTGTTCTCTGCCAATATAGAGAAGCTTCTCATAATTATAAAATGTATTTTGTGCCATGTTATAAAATACTTGCCCTGAGATTTTGCTTGTTCCAAATTTGCTTCCTTCTCTGCTATTATGCTTCTAATTGGTAGCTATAATTCTTTTTTCTGAAGTTACACCACAGGTTAAATTCACTTGGTCTATCACATCGATTATAAGATCGTGTATCTTAAAATTGTTATCTGTATGAAAGACCCAACTAGTGCAGCCACCAGACACTTTTTTTTTTTTTTTGACATTAGCCACCAGACACTTAAGTGGTGCTCAAGTAGAAGTACCTCTAGATAAGATAAATAATGCTATAGAGTAGCATATAATAATCTCTACCTTTCCTCGAGGTAGGATCCATCCACAGCACTTATCCCTTTATAGATGTAACTAATTAATTGTTTAATGCCTATTAATTAAGGAATAATTAGGATTAGGAACTAAAACCTTGAAATAATCCAACTCATGCAAAAACACAAGAAAGCCTCCATTCTGACATCTCTAGTTCAATGAGAGAAATTTGGAAGTTCCCCTCAAAATTGTTATGTAATTATGAGTCAATTTTTATTTATACTCTACTCTATATTAGTAGTAGTAGCTTAATTATGCTTTCATTAGCTGCACTTTCTTTTTCTTACATTGTTTATGCTGTGAAGCAAGCACCATTAATTAAGATATAGATGCTTGAAGCTGTAGAGCACCACCAAAATGCCAATATTGTACAAAGAATGTCACTTTTCAAAGTGATTATATCATAAACTAATAGAGTCAAATTCTCTTTTGCACTTTTTAACTAGTTTATTATCAGATTAGATTAACAACACTATCTTGAACACTTAGCTGTTCCACTACTATTATATGTACGGACTGATGGAGCACTTTTTATGGGTAAACCTCTCTCACATATGCCATAGTTCTTATCTTATATTAGGGTTGTTCATGTAAATCTAGTTTAAGGAATTTTCTTTCAGTGTGAGCGACAATAATTAGTAATAATTAATAATTAATAATATATTCTTATTAACCATTATTTAGATCATTTTTCAATTCATCGTATAAGCAGCCATCAAACATGTAAATAATCACAAGAATATAACAAGTTGAATTGATAGATGTGACTTCAAGTGTCACGTCCGACTCTAATCACAAGAGAAATTGTCCGCTTTGGCCACGGGGTTGTGTCTCGGCCTAATCCGGTCAACACATACACCCACCTTCACGGTTTTATTCCACGGGTTAAATGAGAAACTTTTCAGGAGGTCATCTATTCTGAAATTTCTGTTAAACGAGCACGCTTAAATCTGGAGTTCTTCCAACTCTCCAGCCACTATACCAAAAGGCGCCTCTAATAATTAGTTTCTCCATTTTTGATATATGATTCGATTCATTTCTGTATCCCGCATTCTATTACCCTAGCTAGCCTGACATTTTAAGATCGTTTTGTCGGATCGAAATGTCACATCAAGCCCTTATTGGCTCTGATTAAAGCAATAAATTCATGCTCAGAGGCAATTATTAGCCAATTAGACAGGAAAAATAAAATGATTGGGTTTGTCTTTAAGCGATTATTAAAATGGAGATAAGGACAATTTAAAAGCTTGTTTTGGAGTGTAGCTAAGCATAAAGACAAACACAGTGTCTCATTGCCTTCCCCTACTCTACTAAGGCCTGACTAGACCTACTCATAACTCACTCTGTATATGGATTTCAACAAATGCAATTCAAGAATGAATTGATTTTTGTTTATATGGTAGCCTAATGGACACCTTTGATCATAAAATTATATGATTTTTGTTTTTCTTGTGTAGAGTCATACCACAAAAGTAATTAACTTGTTAAAACATAAGCCACACAAAATATAATAATAATAATAATAATAAGACAATTTATGATCTCTTGCGTTTACCAAATAAATACTTGTTTAATTTAATTACATATGTATGAAATTAATGGATGAAATAGACAACAATTAGTTCAAGAGATCAACCTAAGTTGCTTCTAATTAACTCCACACTTGATTTATATATTTGAAAATTATCTAATTGAGTATTGACTTTAAAAAATTCAACCACAATCGCTGATTAATAAAATAGAAAATAAAAATCCATTTTATGAATTGTCCAAGTGTCCTAAACTAAATTTTGAATATACTGCATGATGCACTTACTTCATATTGAAAACTTTTTTTCTTTTTTTTTTTTTTCTTTTTTTTTTTTGACCTAGATAGATAGATAGATAGAATTGGATAATATAAAGAATCTCCTAAACCATTTTATAATTGCTGCAATATACATCAACTATGTTATCCATAACCTTCTAAATTGCGGTTCTATCATTAATCGACTTATGCAAATTCCTAGTGCTAAAGTTGAAGAAATTTATTCTTAAATTATGCTACTAATACCTCTCAATCTCGTACTCCACATTTATGGACAGTAACTATATTTTCTATGATTTCAGTGCCATTAAGCATGCCTGCGTTCATAAATATATAATAACAGACGCAACAATCTCCTAGGGGTCATATGGTTACTTTACTGAATGTCTCGAGTTCAAGTTTTGGATATGGAGTATTTTTAATATTCCAAATTTTTTCAAATTAATATTTTTATATGATCAATCTTATTTACATAACACTTTAAAATATAAAATAATATATTTAAAATATTAATTTATGAAAATAATATACTTTTAACAACAATTACATTTCTAACACTAATCATTATTAAAATTTTATCAAACAATAATATTTTATTAGTTAATCGATATCGTCAGTTATTAACTATCAACTGATAGGCCCAAATATGGATTAACTTGAAAGGGTTGGTTAAACCTTTTGGTAGTGTGAATTAGTGTAGTGGCAGTGCCATTCAGCAACACGTCAGTTATAAAGCTTGGCAGCGACATTGTGCTTATCTGACAGCAGTTTCACTATTTAATTACCACCGGCCGGAACATCCCATTACTAAAGCTTTTTTTTCTTTTCTTTTCAAATGAAACTAATAGAACAGTGGATGGGGTTTATATCTGTGAAGTCATTTGCTCATAGTGGAATCCATACAAGGGATAATCCAAGAACAGCTCACCATAAAACCGATTGTTTTCCTAATTTACTTTTTATTCTATGTATAAAAGGTTTTCTTAGATTAACTTGTGTCATCAGCCGGTCTTTTTCAGCATTTTAAGCTCAATCCTCCTTGACAGTAACACTCTAGTTTATCCAGTATTAATCTTGTAAGATTAACATTTCTCTAATTCACAATTGAATCAGCGAAATTGAATTATATTTCATTTGCAATGTCGAGACACAAAATCTGAATTCTGAATTCATCACTGTTAGAAAGATTTTATCTACGCTATCTTTAACTCGAGAGCATGGAGATGTGTATGTATATAAAACAAAATGAAAAATAAAGAAAAGAACTGACATATAGTGGACAAGTCATATTTCAATATAACAAGAAGATGTAAGGTAGAGAGACAGTTAAAAGAGCTAATCGAGAAAAAACCGATTATTCCACGTAGGCCGGCAAATCAAGATTGTGGGGATTGAATTACACTCTGTCCGTCCACTATATCGATTAGTGATTGAAGAGAAAGCAATATTGCATATGTAATATTACAAGCCCATATAAATATGCTCAGTCAAGCTCACCAGCCTATATAAATAGGGTTTAGGACACATTCACAAGTACCCTCAAATCAACCAGAAAACAAAATAAGCTGCAGTAAGTAACTAAGTACAGTGAGTTGAATGGCAAAGTTAGGGTTTCTGTGCCTGTTGATAACGATAGTACTTGTTTTGCTCTTCTCTGCAAAGGTAGAGAGTGGCCGTCCCCTAGATTCCAACTTTAAGAAGAGGAATGTAAGACAATTATACGAGGCCTTGAATGAGTTCGCCAATACAGCAAACAGAAGTGGATACGAATATCCTGACAGAAAGAGCCCTGGAGGCCCTGATCCACAACATCACTCTAAACATGATTAGCGTCTTCCGTATAATTAACCAATGTTTGTCTTGGTTTATGCTTTTCATTTTGTTCTTAATGTTAAGGTAACCTTGTCAAGATATTAATGGAAGTTTTACTATTCTGTGTTTCAGTACATTTTCTTGATTGAAATTTGCAGATTATCTTACCAACCTCTTTATATAATGGAAGTTCGGAACTTAACTTTTATGTGTTACCCAGAAAATAAATAAACAAATAATTGGGTGCAAGTACTTGAGAGGAATAAAGCTTGTTATGTTTTCACTTAAATTGGTAATGTCTTTGTGTTCATATTCATCCTCTTACGGAAAGAAATTTTAAGCTGATTATTTGACTAAATGAAGTGCTGGCGTATATGAATTTTTTTTTTTAGCCTTCCCTTTCAATAACATTCATCAAATTTATGAAAACTTTTACGGTGGAGGAGACTCGAACTCGAGATATCTCATTTTCCACGTTTTCTATACGATGTAGACGGATCAAACCAAACTTGATTAGCAAGTAGTATATGAACTTTATTAGACTCAGATGTTTGTTTTAAGTTTCTGTTTGATAGGTTTTACCTTCTTTGCCAAAAAGATAATGTAATGCATGCATTATTGTCACTAATTCAACAATGCAACTTATGGCTAAACACCCTGCTTCATCCAAGAGTTTAGATCAGAATGGGCTCAAAATTGCAATACATTACCAAAAAAAAAAAAAAAAAGGCCTGCTTCATCCAAGAGTTAGGATCACGACATGGGTCAAAAATTGCAATACACCAAACAAAAAAAAAAAAAGGGTCCCATGAATATATTACTACATAGGCAAAACCTCCATACGTTCCATACTGGATAAGTAACATCTGTTTTTCCTCGTATATTTTTCCATCTAACTATACGAATTACCTTGACCATACTGGACAAACAAAAGAAAAACACTAAAATTATAATTAACACACAAACAAATTCTGCTGTTCAAATCCTAGAAAGTTCCACATACTGGGCCATAATAAGTACTAAACAACATGTGGACAAAACATGGATTCTAGGAATTTTGTCGGTAAACGCAGACAATTGTGGGGTTTGAATTCACTTAGTTAAGTGAGTGTTGAGAGCCAAAAAAAAAAAAAAAAAGGGTCCATGGATATATTACTACTAGGCCCAACCTCCATGTTATCTGGGATAAGTACATCTGTTTTTCCTCGTATATTTTCATTAACTATACGAATTATTGACCATATGACAAAAAAAGAAATAAAATTTAATTCACAACAAATTTGCTGTTCAATCCTAGAAAAGGTTACTACTGGGCCATAATAAGTATATCGTGGACAAAACATGGATTCTAGGATTTTGTCGGTAAACGCAGACAATTGTGGGGTTTGAATCATTAGTTAAGTTGAGTGTTGAGAAGAAGCCAAAAATGTAGAATGAAACTCATCAATGAAAATTCTGGAAGAGCCACGTCCATTCATAATCTTTTAGCAAGCAAGTATAATGCTCAATTCAATGACTAGACTCCCACACTTCTAATTGTCTAATACGTTGTGCTTAATCAGGAGAAAGCAATCTGCTATTCTAAACCACCAGGAATTAATTCATTGCAATGGTGATTATAGGTTTACTAATGAAGTTGAATTATAGGCTTTGAATTCAAATTCGATTAAAGTTAAAACATCGAGCTCGAGTTTGGCAAGCTTAAAAAAATGGTGAAACTCAAGCTCAGTTCATTGTAATTATCAAATAAGCTCGAAATCCGATTCAAGACTTATTTCAAAGCTTAAGAATAATTCATTGATTAAATATGTTTGACAAACATATTCCAACTTGGCTATGCTTATCAAATGAACTTGAATAAGTAATAAACAACTCATAGGAGGATTGATTTATTTATGATCCTAATAATTGTAATAAGTGGAATCAATAGTTCTGTGACTTTTGGCACGGATAAAGGGATAACTGATTTCAAATCGTTGACCGTTTTTTATAGCATAATCGAAAGTTTGTAATCTTTAATCAACTCAAAAACAAAATAAAAATATAAAAAATAAAAGCACTCTTCCTCTCTCCTCAATCTTTATGTTAATCCAAATTTTTATATGTTTGTCTTTGCTGTACTGCGTTCTGCATAAATCACTTTGAATATTTTTAAGGTATAATGTCAGGATATCAAGGCATAAAATAACACCAAAGTTATATAAGCAAAAGAGACAGAAGAAAACAAACATGAATTTCCAACTGCCAAATTAGGAAGAAGTGGAGGCTGTTTTTTATTAGTAACCATGTGGAAAGAGACACCATACCCATATGAAAAGCAAGAACGCACTTATCTATGGAGATTTACTGATAATCAAACAAAAGAATTCTATTTAAAAAATTAAAAAGAAAATCAGCATTAAAGGTTCTTTTGTTTTATTGGTAAAAAGGGTTTCCATATCTCCTCCCATTCAACTTCCCATTTACATAAATCTTCATTGTTTAACGTTAACTTATGTTCAACAACTGTCCAAAATATTGAACATAAAGAAACGGTTTTGATGAGTGGACAGACAAGTTCTAGTTGGTACTTAGTAATGAAAGATGGGAATTAAGAAAAGACAACAGGGTACACGACGATGGATTTGTCCTCTCATAGACGCCGCGGCCATTATCGATCGTTTAATCTTTAAAATTTCAGATATTTTTTCTTCAAATTTGCAGTATAAATTCATGTTTTTGTTCTATGTTGTAACACACTACTCTACTCACAACCCTAGAATATCCCTCAAAGCAAAATCACACTCTTACATCAACTCTCATGGCTAATAAAACTATGGTGCAAGTTTCAATAATTATCCTTCTCATTTTATCTTTGAATGTGATTGATTTGGAAGCGTCGAGCTTTCGTGGCGTTAGGGCTGTACCCAAAAGAATTGATAGTAGTTCTCTTTTGCAAGAATTAGGGTATGATTTGTCAAAAATGAAGCGTCTTGTGAAGAAGGAAGTGACAGATGCATCAACTTCAAGAGTCTCACCTGGTGGCCCAAATCCTGAACATCACTCTGAACCATCAGGAGCTTTGCCCTAAACAGTAAACAAGTTATATGCATGCACTGTTCAGAGTTCCTAAAGCTCCTTGTAAGGCAAGAATAGGAAGAAAAACGAAAAAGAAGAATATGAGCTTCAATAATTGGTGTAGAAAATGTGTTGGAGCATTGATCTCCACTATATCAATGGCTAATTGATAATTTAGTGCATGCAATTCATGAGCAGTGCCATTTAGTTTCCCGTTATTAAGTTTCATTATATTTTTGTTTTTTTCTCCCGTTTCTTTTTTCGGTCGAAAGTGTCTGTCTTCCGTAGAAGAAATTAAGAGTTATGTTCTCATTTAGAAATGTTTAATGTTTTAATATTTACAGTGAAATATGTTTTAAAATTTAATCTAGCCTTTGGTAGTCATGTTCTTGAAAGTCCTCCTGCTGAGGTGTTGAGGTTCATGCGTTAGGATATTGAAGGTTGTGGTTTGGCCTCGTGTTAGACGGATTGTGTCTTAGGTGTTCTCTCTGAGTTTTTTTCCCTTCAATGTATCCAAAAAAATTTTTTTAATCTAACCTAATATATGAGAAAACTATATATATGTGCTGAAAGAAATATGAATTTCAGGAGAAAAAAACACAAATTTGAATGAACAAATAAGTATCATGATTAAATGTCCTAGGACATGCTAAATAAATAACACAACAAAAATTGGAGAAAAAGAAAAAAAAATGAAGATGTAGCTGAATTAATCATGTTTAATTATTGTCAAAAGAAAACATTTATATTAAAATATGACCGTTGTTTCCTTAAAAAAAATATTCATATTTAACTGTATTTTAAATATAATTAAAAAATTAAAAATAAAAATTTAGAACATGCATGCATTAAAATATAGAATGTTTATATTTTCATTCCATATCTCACGTATCTTTTTTTTTTAAAAAAAAAATCATTCCATTTTATACTTATATTCTGAAATTTTAATCTGATATTTCATTTTAAATTAAATTTCAATTTAGAACCAAATATATCAAATCAAATTGCACCCCTAATGCAGCTTCAGACATGTGTCGTCTTGCACAGGAAATATTAAAAACGGGTTGTCGTTTGACTTAATTAGATTATAACTAAAATACGAAGAAGTATGAGGCCCGCTAATACAGAGCCCATTCCATCATCGTCGCGATTCGATCATTGTTCTTCAAGTGTCCAAACGATGGTTTGCAGTATTACTCTTCTTTGTGCATTTGCAATATTCTTTTTCATGGAATATGGACGCCATGATCTTTTTCATCAACCATTATAACGTGATCTAATAACAACCAAGAACCAAGAAATGATAGAAATAGACACAGGGGATAATGCTTTTCATTCACAAAGCTAGATGCACTATGAGAGAGTGACAATGTCTTAAATTAAATAGAGAAACAATGCTTTTTCACCAAAGCAATTTGCTTCACCATAGCCAGTTCTAGATAATGAACATTTTTTCAGGTATCACTCTCATGGCTATTTATAAATATAACTGAAACAAAAGAAAAACCTATTAGGCAATGATTTTGATTATTTCAAAAATGCTTTTAGTGGATCCTGAGGGTCAATATCACCCATAAGTGGGAGATCAACGGGCAATGTCTCTACACTCAGCCCCTGTTCCTTCAGCTTCACCACCACTTCCTCAAACACAAGCTTATTTCCGCTCCTAGTTAGATGCAGACCATCCCTACAATTCCAAAAGAACATTATAGAAAAACAAATTAAGAAATGCAGAAAACTGAAACGAGAGTATATTTATTATTTGGTCTAAATAATTATTCATAAGGTAGAAAATAAATGGATGCCAAGAAAATTCCTTGAACAATTGGCAATTAAATTTTTCTTTTTTCGGTTGTCAAACATCTATTCCTCTAATTCAGAATTCTAAGAGAAGCTAACATATATATACATATATACCATAAATAAGCTGTTTTCCAGTCGGGATTCTGCTGCATTTTGGTCCAGATATCGATCACTGGGCACCCACATTCTTCTGCAGCAGCAATACATGCCTTGGCATAAGCACCAGCAGCTTCATTTGTCCTCTCGGGCAGACCTAAATGATTCTCAGAATAAGGATGCCTGCACAGTTTCCGAGAGTTAAAGTTTTCATCAGAAATTTTCGTATAATCATCTAAAACTGACTATTACTTTCAAATCAATTAAGGAAAACCAAGGTTACATAGAACAATATATTCATTCTACTTATTAACCAGCAAGGATGATGATCACAGAACCATACTGGAGGCGTGCAGCTTCATCAATTGGAGGAGGAGTGATGAAAAGAACGATTGTTTTTGGCCAACGTGTCTGATACACAAAAAATTAATTAGCACATTAAAGTTAAGCAATTACCACCTCAAAATACTTATCAATCTTAACGGTAGAGCTTGCTGGAGTTAGCTTCAAGCTAACTTACTACAGAATCTCCTTCATTTGTCAAACAAAGCTAGAAGGCTCGAAATTTCAAAGTTCATGAGTACAAGAAAAGAAAAGTAATTCACCACTAACTTTGTTATGTAGCCAAAGGTTAAATAAACTTTTTATGCCGTTACAGAAAAATAAAAGTTAAATTGCAAAATTATAATATTTTAAGTTAGAATGAGCCTTTTTCAGGTGGGGTTAGATCTATTAGTTTATAGAATGAAGGACATAGCCTTTTCTAAAACAGAGAAAGAGAACTAAATTTAAAATTCCCCAGCCGATGAAAAGAGGCAAGAAAGCAACAAATAGAAACCAACAACCGCGTGACATTTGATATATAAGTATAACTAAACCCACTAAAACTCCAGCAAATGCCATGATGGATCACCAACGTTAGGAGGTCCCATTTCTTGTATCATGACATGCTCACATTCTTGAATCTTGGATCATCAATTACATCAACTTTACCATACGTAAAATAATAATGAATGCCCATAAAAATGGCTGCGTTTGCAAAAAGGAAGCCTGATGAGAAAGATAGTAGAGAAATCAATGATTTTGTTTAAAATCTCTGAAAAAGAAAATTATAGCTAACTAGCTGCCATTCTTTTTTCACATCCCATAACTATAATAACCAAATGGCCAACAATAACAGCGACAACTGGGCCACACCACTGGACATTTTGTTTGGATTCATCTCTCTCTTAATCCAATCAGACCCCCACATATTCATCTATCAATCACTCTGACACTAGTTTTGTCAACCCAATATACGATTGTGATCATTCTTGCAGATGTCCCGAAAATCTAATGCTAAAATCTACAATCCTCTATATATATTTTACCACATACCAGCACTTAATCAGTATTTTAACTATTCTAATGTGCATGTGTTAACTAAAATGTTTTGTTCAGTCGGAGCAAATCAATTTATATGCTGAAATGGTTGACAGATGATACTGTATTTTTTAGCATATTAACTAATTTGTGAATTATAGATGCACAAATAATAGATATGTAAATAACACAGACACACGTGAGGATGTTATGATGCAGAGAGATTTTTAATTAAATACCTTGAGAAATGAGAAAATGGCGTGAAGGTTGCTCTTATATTCTGGAAGAGGCACGTGTTGGAAAGCAGAACATCTATCGGGAAGGCAAGCATCGTTAGCACCAAAAAACACAGTTATAGCTAAGGGCGTTGCACCACCATCTGCTCCACCTTCCACTGGCAGAAACACCCTTTCCGCCGCCTTCAAAGCCCATCTTGTATTATATCCACTGTACCCTCGAAGCAGCACATCAACCTGAAAATCAAGATTACAAAAAACACGAAACAAGAAAATCATAAAGATCGTGTCTTTTTTTTTTCTTTTAACAAACATATAGAAGGAAATTAATATACCGTGCGAGCGAAATGGTTTGCAAGAGAAGCACCCCAGCCGTCATCTTTAAATGACTCTTCAGTGATGGAGTCACCAAAAAGATAAATCTTCGGCCTCATTCTTAACAAATCTGAGATGGGTTTCGCTAAAAGAAAAGGGAGAACAAAAAAACAAAAAAAAGTGAACTTTCAGTCTTTCTCTCTTTCGTAATCTGATCTTTTATGGTTGCCTTCTGTTTGTTAGCACGAACTATAAAACAACTCAAGCTTATTGCTCTCTTTTAACGGTGTTACTCATAAACTATTGAGGGTAAATGAACAGCGATTGGAGTTTTTAAGGTGCGTTGACTCTCCTTTCCAAGGATTTTAGTGGCTTTGGATCTCTCCGCCAAGTCTAGTTTCTTGGTTTCTTGAACTTCCGGTTTCGTTGGCGTATGAGTATAGTCAGGTCTAGTCGTATTTATTTCCATTCTAATCAATTCCAAGAACTAAAAAGTAAGTTAAGGACCAAAATAACCTTGATAATTAATTATTATACCAGAATTGCGACGGATGGATAAGACATTTGATCTCCGATTTGTAGTTGGTAAATTGTACTGTCATCATCTAGCGGCACAATTAATTGCGTTCGCTTACCTAATAAATGGACAATATTAGAAATGATAGTTTGCTATAGTTACGGAACTGCCACTACCATACTCTGAATTGCTGACATGACGGAGACCGCTCATTGAGCACTAGACTTTACATTAAATTGCAGGCCAGAGGATAGATGAGAGAAGGTGACTCTCTTTTCTCTTATAGCATCTTATGAAAAATGGAAAGATTGGCAATATCTATTTCCTATCTGAATCTGACGTGTAAAAAATATAAAATATAGATATTTTCAATTAGGCTTTCCATTTTCCGGACTTTTAGATAATACAAGCATTTATTCCCGCCGTTAACCTTAAAAATGCTTTTAAATATCAGATTTATGTATAATTTATTCTCTTTCTCAATGAAACAACTCATGTATTGATGTATATAGAAAAAAAAAAAAAGGAAAATAATTTATTTAGATCGGGTTTATAAATCAAACTAATAAAAATAAAATTTTTTATTGAAACGAGAGCATTTTTTACTTTTAAAAAATGATAAAATTGGAACATTTTTTAAAAATTCTTAATTATGATTAGTTTGATTAATAAACCTGATTATAAATCCAGTCCAGGCAAATAATTTCCCAGTAAATAGATACAAAAACGCCATATGCAATTTATTTTGATCAACTCATTTAAATGGCCAGCCAACCATCGCCATGGCCATGTTCTCCATCTTCCCTGTTTTTCGTCTCTTTGTTTTTTTTATTTTCTTGGTGGCTGATCACTATTGAGAATTTTTTTTGCTATGTGAAATATGTTTGATTGGAGAAATCTTTGTTGCTGGTGATCATTTTCTTTTTGAAAATCCATTATTTTTTTTTATTGGTGGTTTTGGATATTTGATTCAGTTTTATAGGCTCAATTCCGATGGTTTTAATGGTATTTTTAACATTTTTTATTTTTTTCTTCGTGCAATTACTGTGTCTCGTTGTAACTTCATTCAATTCAATTTATTTTTTATTATTTTTCTGATTTGAATTTGTTTTAGTTTAATGAAAGTAAAACAAAAAAAAAGATTTTTTATATTAAAATCAAAACTAAATCTTATTATATGTTAAAAGGTTTGATGAGTTTTTTAAATATGGGTTATAGGATAAAGAAATTGCATAATTAATTACACAAAGCACCTTTTCTTTTACGTTCTTTAAAAAATGGTATCTTATGACTTGAATTTGAGCATTGTTTAAAAAATTATTAGACGCATAAAGGAAAAATAATAATTTCCTGAATATTATATTTAGTTAATAATATAATAATATATTTTCAATAATTTTCTAAATACCATGCGCTAAAGATGTGAAAGGAGAGCCCGTATTAGGCCCATTAATTGTCGAAAAGAAAAAAATATGAGGCCCACTAAGGGTTAAAACTGATGAGATTGATGCAACCTCTAATAATTGCATTAATTAATTAATAGTTAATTTAATTGGAATGGATATTTAAAATTAAAAGAAAATTAAAGAAAGATCATGCGTCATTTGCTTTGTTATTAAAGATAATCGGTGCATGCGAGTACTAATTACTATCCCTTTTTATAATATTTATTATATTTAAAATTTTACGTTATTTAAAAAGTTATTAAATTTATTTAAATTATTAGATAAATTGATTTTATTATCTTTAATTTAATATTTATTCTTTAAAAAATCATTAAATTAAAATAATTCTCTAGGAACATTATTTTTTTTTTTATTGCAAATTAGTTGTATTTTCAATTTCATTTCTAGCCTATTCATTACTCTTAAGAAAGTATGTCATAAATTGAGTTTCAGTGCATTAATAAAATAATAATGCTTTCGTTGGAGTGTGAGCTACGAAAGCTCTATTGATAATAAATTTCACCGTGCTTAGAAAAACGATAGCCGCAAAAACATCTGCTCCTAAACCAAACTCTAAAAATGTCACCACCACTCTAACAAATGTGCAAAGCCTAAACTCAAACAAACCACCACTCTAACAAATGTCACCAAACTGATTTTCACGATGAAAAATGTCAAAGCTATCTTCAATTAGACCAAGCAGTTTCTCGTTATTCAACAGCCGTGCTTACCAGGGTTCACTAAACCAAATCTTCTCGCCAAATGAAGACCACATCAGCCGCTCTACTGCTACTACACTATCTTCAGTCCTTCAACGCTACATCAAATCAGATACTCCCTTTTACGGCCAAACGATCCATGCCCATATTTTGAAAATTGGTTTTGTACCCAATACCAATTTATCCATCAAACTCCTTATTCTTCACTTGAAATGTGGGCGTCTGAAGAATGCGCGCCAGATGTTCGACGAATTGCCTCAACGGACTCTTTCGGCTTATAATTATATGGTTGGTGGTTATTTGAAACAAGGGTTAGTAGCAGAATCGATAAGTTTGGTACAAAGGTTGATACTTGATGGTGAAAGGCCTGATGGGTTTACGTATTCCATGATACTAAAGGTTTCTACTAGTGGTTGTAATCTTGCATTGCCACGTAATTTAGTAGGTATGGTGCACGCCCAGATAGTTAAATCAGATGTTCAGCCTGATGATGTTCTCTGTACTGCGCTTGTTGATGCATATGTGAAGAGTGGGAGGATTGATTTTGCAAGGAGAGTTTTTGATATGATGATAGAGAAGAATGTGATATGTTCGACGTCTATGATTTCTGGGTACATGAACAGAGGCTTTGTGGAAGATGCTGAGGAGATTTTTAAGAAGACTATTGAAAAAGATGTAGTGGTTTTCAATGCAATGATAGAAGGCTATAGCAAATCAGTTGAAACGGCAACTAAAGCGCTTGAGATTTATGTTGAGATGCAAAGATTTGGTTTTAGGCCTAATATATCGACTTTTGCCAGCATTATTGGGGCTTGTTCTGTGTTGGCAGGATTTGAGATTGGTCAGCAAGTACAGGCTCAGCTTTTGAAGACCGAGTTATTTACTGACATAAAAGTGGGGAGTGCTCTTATAGACATGTATTCAAAATGTGGAAGAATTGAAGATGCACGAAGAGTTTTTGACTGCATGCCTGAGAAGAATGTATTTTCATGGACTTCCTTGATTGATGGATATGGAAAGAATGGAATGCCCATTGAAGCACTTGAGCTTTTTTATAAGATGCGCCAATGTGGTACTGAGGCCAACTACGTTACATTCCTTGGTGCTCTATGTGCATGTGCGCATGCTGGCTTAGTTGCTGAAGGTCGCGAGATATTTGAAAGCATGGAGAAAGACTACTCAATGAAACCAAGGATGGAGCATTATGCTTGCATGGTTGACCTTTTGGGGCGTGCAGGAAGTTTACACCTAGCATGGGACTTTGTAATGGGGATGCCTGAGAAGCCCAATTCTGATGTTTGGGCAGCTCTTCTGAGTTCATGTAATCTGCATGGCAGTGTAGAGATGGCAAGGGTAGCTGCCAATGAACTTTTTAAGCTGAATGCTGAAGGTAGGCCTGGTGCCTTTATGGCGCTATCAAATGCCTTGGCAAGTGCCGGGAAATGGGATAATGTAAGTGAGCTCAGGGAGACAATGAAGTCAAGAGGGATATTAAAAGATACCGGTAGCAGTTGGGTTGGAACTGAAAGTGTTATATGATGCTTCCGGTCAGGCAAGAGATGTGAACTGACATCATAAGTGAGAAGGTTCGTCTCTTTGAGTAGCTTTAAACAACATCATTCACATGACTTAATTATCAAAGCATCACCTTATCAAGAACTTTTCAGTTATTATGCTTTGCTTAGAACAATGTTCCATGTATCATTGAGGTTGCAAAAGCTACATTGCCGAAGTTTACATCATCAACTTGCTGTGGAAAATGGAAATTATATCTTTGGAATCAATGGGTTTAAGTTGGATTGGAGGAAGTGACGGATAACAAGAAAAATGAAGATGTCAAACGGTGGGGTTTGGTACAGAAGAATTTTGGCTTAGGACCCAAAGAATTCCTTAAAATATAATGATTTATGAACCTCCCCAAGATTTAAGTCCACATGCTCTAGATTTCAGGCTAATTTGTTGATTGGTTGAAATAACTGATTGAGATCTATAGGGAGACCGAGGGTCAAGGTTAGTTGTATCCTGTGTACTGCAAAGGGTTTTCTTCATGCAGTATTCGAATCTCAAGGTTTCATTCTAAAAAAAAAAAAAAAAAAAAAAAAAATTCGTCATCTTTGAGTAGCGTTTAAACAACATCCATTCACCATGAACTTAATATTCAAAGCCATCACCCCTTATCAAGAACTTTTCAGTTATTATGCTTTGCTTAGAACAAATGTTCACATGATATCATTGAGGTTTGCAAAAGCTCACATGCCGAAGTCTTACATCATCACAACTTGCTGATGGAAAATGGAATTATATCTTTGGAATTCAATGGGTTTTAACGTTGGATTGGAGGAAGTGACGGATAACAGAAAATGAAGATGTCAAACACGCGTGGGTTTTCGGTACAGCAGAATTTTGGTTAGGACCCAAATGAATTCCTTAAAATATAATGATTTATTGAAACTTCCCCAAGATCTTAGTTCCACATGCTCTAGTTTCCAGCTAATTTTGTTGATTGGTTGAATTAACTGATTGAGATCTATTTAGGGAGACCCGAGGGTCAAGGTTTAGTCTGTATCCTGTTACCTGCAAAGGGTTTTCTTGCATGCAGTATTCGGAATCTCAAGAGTTCATTTCTAAAAAAAAAAAAAAAAAAAAACAAAATTCAAAGGTTGAAAATGGACAAATTGCATTTCTCAGTTTTCTAAATTGTTAACTCTAAAAAAAAAAAAAAAAAAAAAAAAAAATCAAGGTTGAAATGGCAAATGCATCTCAGTTTCTAATTGTTAACTCTAAGTGTGAGTAGACAGGCATAGTTGGAATGATTTTAAACAATTTGATAACTGCTTGAAAGTGTATCAGAAGAATGTTCCTACATAATTTTCATAGGACTTGTATTGTAAAGAAGAGTTTGGAGCCGAGACAACAGCACTGTAAGTAATGCTGCTTGAGATCTAAAGAAGAAGACATTGTTATACAGGCTGAATTCAACATTCAGGACCGAAAGAGTATTGTTTGTAATTATCATTTACTACAAGATATGCCCTCTGAAGGTTAATTTGCTATTGGTATTCATTGTTTTGTTTTGCATCAGGAAACTGTTGATTTCCCGTATTGGCAGTATATTCCTTGTTTTTTGGTCAAATTCAACCTTGTCAGCTTAATTAAGCTTGTTAAATAAGTCCATTTTTGACGGCAACAGCATCACATTCTAATTAAAGACTCGGGGCAGACTTCAATTTTCTTCTTCCTTTGTGGTTCATGTGAGAGGTTGGAAGCTATCTGACAATTTTTGAACTGAAATATTCCTTCTTTCTTTTGTATGTATATTGTTCGTCATTTTCTTGTCCCTCAGGAATTATTGTACTTGTGTAATTCAACTATTAGAGAATAAATTATTATCATAAAACATAGGCTGCATGATTTTAGTAATTATCGATTAGTAATTACTAATTGAAATCATCCCTTATTTCAGGATAAGACATAAAACAGCTCAGCCTATGCTCATGTCATTCCTAGTTTGAATTAAAAAAAAAAAATATCTTGATAGATAAATGAGAAATCCAAGTCCAAATTGGAGAGGAAAAAAAAAAAAAAAACTCCATGGAAGAGTGACGGAAGTTGCTTGGGAAGTCGGTATTGGTTGGTAATCCATCCTTGTAATATTATAGACTTTGGCTTTTATCGTCGTTTAAACGGCATTATATAATACACGTTTTCTTTCTACTTGTTGTCTTATTGATATTCTTTTCTTTTGTTTACTCCGTCAAAGTTCCTCTACTCGTTTTTCTCTCCAACAGTTTTTCTCTACAACAGAACAGAGGCTGCCCCAACCAACCAGAACAAGAACAAGAAACAAGAAACAAACCATGTGTTGCTGTGGCGAAGATTGTGAATGCAGGCCTTTAGGGTTTCTCTTAGGCCTTCCTTTTGCCTTTCTCTCACTACTCATCTCTCTTGTTGGTGTTGTTGTGTGGATTGTTGGGTTAGTTTCTATCATATATACATCTCTCTCTCTTTCTCTCTTTTTTCTTTTTTCGATTTCTTACATAAACAAGATAGAAAATTAAACTAATACTTGTTTTTATGTTTTCTTTTTTCAGGTTGGTGTTGAGTTGCATATGCCCATGCTGCTTTTGCGTGACGTTGATAGTTGAGTTCGCACTGGGACTGATCAAGGCTCCCATTCTTATCATGAAGTGGTTCACCTCCAAGATTCCTTGTTAGGGTTTTTATTTTTTCTTTTTAAAGAGTATATATCTCATTTTATTTAGATTCATTTCTTGTTTTAATTACCATTGGATTGCCTATTCCTTTGGTATTGGGATGCGGAATGGTTGACTTTTTTTTTTTTTTTTTTTTTTACATTGGATTGGACTATTCCCTTTGCGTATTGGGATGCTGAATGGTTGACTTTTTTTATTTTTTTTTTTCTTCATGTTAATCATCTGGATTGTATCCTTTAACTTTTTTTTTTTTTTTTGTTCTTTCATGTTAATCATCTTGGATTGTTCCTTTGTACAAGTTCATTTGAACTTTTGATTTTTGAGGTTTCTTAAATTATGTGTTTGCAGAGATTGGAAACACAGTTTCCTTTAATTATCTTTGGTCATCCATTATTTAATTATATATATATATCATCATAATTTGGTATCATCCATAATTTATGGCCACCTCACAGTTTTCTATATCATCTAAGGAAGGGGCTAAAGAAAATCATTGAAAAAGCTAAACTGGCTTAATGGGCCTTAAAATCAACAAAAGCCCAACTTGACTCGCTCTTATCCATTCCGCTTCAATTCTCGGCTAGAGTTTAGCCCAGTTTGATCAATTAGGTTAAATAATTAAAAGAATATTTATTTTATTATTTGCATGAGTCAGGCCTCAAGTAGGTCACAGGAAAACACATGCCTACTACTGGTCCACACAAAATGGAAAGCACATGCCTGATGGTCCCTACAAAATGGAAAATTTTTAAATGGATGACAAATCATTAAATTAAATCAAAAGACGGTTCTATTCACAATATTACAAAAATAGAAAAACAAGAAAATGTCGATTTTATTCAAAATGCAATATGTTATATGCAAAGCTAAGTAAGGTAACCAATTTACCCATTCCTATATCTGCAACTCTGTCCCCCTGCTGCCTGCTCTGCTGGAGATAGAAAGGGACATTCCAAATTTGGATATGCAAGGAATGAGGATTATTACATCAGGAATAAATAAATCTGAAAAGATAAGGAATAAAATTGAATTTGTTATTTAGAAAAAAAAAAAAAAGCTATAAAAATGTGACTTTTTAATTCTAATTACCTTTAAACTTGTAAATCGGATGTAATTTGCTCTAAAAAGCTAAATTTAGGCAAAACTATGTGAGAATTTAGATAAATTTAAAGACTTTTTAGCTAAATTAGGCTCAAAATGTGAATTCAAAGGACAAATTGAATGAAAAGTTCCATTTTATAGCTTTTTTTTTTTTTCCTTTTTTCTTTCTTAAATAACAATTATTTCAAAAAAACAACCTCGCAAGTGGTCAAGTATTGTTCCTTTTTGCTTACTGATTTGAAAAACCAGACTGCTCTGTTGGTTTGTCATGTATTATGCCTTCACATCTGTCTTCCAAATTATACTATTAATTAATTGAAGACTAATCAAGCTACTGATCCAACTGCAGAAACCTACGGCAAAACCAAAACAGCTCCAAGAATCCAATTTGGTTTTTTTTCAAAGGTCCACTTCACATTCAGCCGATGACTTTTCTTATTTCTTTTAGTTATCACTCACTTTACCATTTTGCACATTTCAAGGTTCTACCTCAATCTTGGTTTATACCATTTGCCCATGGTTTTCAAAACCATAACCAATACTTTTCCTTCTCTTTCAGTCTTTGCTCAACAAGCCCATATCTCAAAACCTATATTTATCACACCAAAACCCTTCAGAACCTACAAAGGTTCGACTTTCTCATTTCTGTCATAAACCCCATATTCTAAAGTTAACGTCTTTTTCAACATTTTCGTTGCTATTTCATGATGGAAGCTGCCAATCAACTCGGATCAATTGCTCAACCGAGCTCCGTACCGGCTTCTGTAGCAGGTAAAACCTGCAGTGGCACTTTGGGCCGCCATTTGGCTCGGCGATTGGTGGAGATCGGCGTCAGTGATGTTTTCTCGGTCCCTGGAGACTTCAACTTGACGCTTTTGGATCATTTGATAGCAGAGCCCGGGCTGAACTTGGTCGGCTGCTGCAACGAGCTGAACGCCGGATATGCTGCCGATGGGTATGCACGTGCCAGAGGCGTGGGGGCTTGTGTAGTGACTTTCACTGTTGGTGGTCTTAGTGTGCTTAACGCAATTGCTGGTGCTTATAGTGAGAATTTGCCTGTGATTTGTATTGTGGGTGGTCCTAATTCTAATGATTATGGGACTAACAGAATTTTGCATCACACTATTGGTTTGCCTGATTTTAGTCAGGAGCTCAGGTGCTTCCAGACAGTCACCTGTTTTCAAGTAAGTATGATCTACATATACACAATACATGTTTATGTTAGTATTGGTATATACACTATGTGGTGATAGTGATCATGATGGTGGTAATGTTGCAGGCAGTAGTGAACAACTTGGATGATGCGCATGAGCAGATTGACACTGCAATTTCTACTGCTTTGAAGGAAAGCAAGCCTGCTTATATTAGCATAAGTTGTAATTTGCCTGGAATTCCTCATCCAACCTTCGCTAGGGAACCTGTTCCATTCTGTCTTGCTCCTAAGTATGCCTTTCTATCTCGTTATGATTTTCTTGTTTTTGGAATTTGTGGCGGCGTTTGGTTTTTGGTGAACGTTAATACAATTTGATTGGTTTGGTTGAAAGTATAACTTTAATGATAGGCTTGTAATTTGTGGCATGATATGTTAAGAGTGTAGTGGCTGGTTTTAGAGTAGACAATAACAAGAACGTGTCATCAACTTGCTTAAGGTTTTTTGAACTCTTCGAGTTGGTAACATTTTTTTTTTTTAAAATTTGGATGTGCTTGATTATTTAAAAATATCCTGGATAGCCTTGTGGAACCTACTTATTATTGCATAACGATGATGTTTCTCTACTAATCAGGGGCCTAGTCTTTTACGACGAATGTAAGAGGTCCATCTAGTCTTTTACAACGAACAAAACCTTTGAAATGACAACTCTGTTAATGATCATTTCCAGTTGGTCATTCAAGGATAATCACATTCTGGCATCTACTGCTTTTGTTGTTGAACTTCCCCGTCTTAACTTTTTATTGCAAGAGTTATGAGTATGATGTAGGACTTTTAGTTTTAGCCTTTGCAATGAACATATATATGAGACCAAATCATCATCTTAGCTGATTTTCAGTTTGCTTTGTGTTGATGCATTACACTCACATTTGAACTCTTAGATTATACCTGTTGCATTTTTTTTTTTGCAATTTCTTCAATTAATTCTACTAAACCGGGAAAGTAGAAGTGTGATGTGTTTTGGCTTATCCTTTCTTAAATATCATAATGTACATTTAATACTTACATTTAAATAATTTAAGGTGGTTTTCCTTCAATTTTCTCATGCAGTGTAAGCAACCAGTTGGGATTAGAGGCAGCTGTTGAAGCAACTGCTGCATTTCTGAATAAAGCTGTGAAACCTGTCATCGTAGCAGGACCCAAATTAAGGGTGGCAAAGGCGCAGAAGGCCTTTGTAGAGCTCGCGGATGCCAGTGGGTACCCAGTTGCTGTTATGCCCTCTGGTAAAGGGCTAGTGCCAGAGCATCATCCACACTTCATTGGGACTTACTGGGGTGCTGTTAGCACAAGCTTTTGTGGGGAGATAGTGGAGTCTGCTGATGCCTATATTTTTATTGGTCCTATATTCAATGACTACAGCTCTGTCGGATACTCCTTGCTGATCAATAAGGAAAAAGCGGTCATAGTGCAGGCTAATCGTGTGGCTATTGGCAATGGTCCTTCCTTTGGCTGGGTCTTTATGACTGAATTTTTAAGTGCATTGGCCAAGAAATTGAGGAAGAATAGCACCGCCATGGAAAATTACCGACGTATCTTTGTCCCTCCAGGTCTCCCTCTGAAGAGTGAGAAAGATGAACCTCTTAGGGTCAATGTACTCTTCAAGCACATTCAGGTACACAACGTAAAATAGTCTTGCTAATCTTGTGATTATATTAAAGTTTATAATTTGTATGACCATAGAAATGGTTGCTAGGCCTCTCAGTTGATTTTCTTGGCATAGGAGGGGTAACATATGCCGCTTATTCTTAGCAAGAGTCCAAACACATGTCTTACCAGTTGCCTTTACTTCTTTTCTTTGTTTCTTTTTTGTATAAAGGGGTAAATCCTTATACGGTTGTTTTCTAGGTCTTCTAGTTCTACCCATATTATCCTTTATTATTCTGTTCTTTAATGAGCTCATCTTCCTAAATCTTAATGCAAGGCTAATCAATTTAACGATATTAATTGCCAGTTTTTACTCGAGTATGGGTTTAAAGAGTAGAAAATCTGAAACGTCCAAAGAGCCTGATAGTGCAAAATTTTACCAAGTGGCATTCTTCCTTCATAATTGATATTTTATGTGCTATCTAAGTGTGCCTCACAACTGTCAATTTCCTAAATGATTTTGAACATGAATAAGGAAATGCTAAGCGGGGACACTGCTGTAATTGCGGAAACTGGAGATTCATGGTTCAACTGTCAGAAACTCCGCCTCCCGGAGAATTGTGGGTAAGTAATTTAGTAACCGGGGGAGCTGTAAAATTTGAATGTTTTTCTTCTTATTTGTCATTAAAAGGCTGGCAATTGTTTATGAACAATTTGTTCAGGTATGAATTCCAGATGCAGTATGGATCTATTGGCTGGTCAGTTGGTGCTACTCTTGGATATGCTCAGGCAGCCAGAACGAAGCGCGTGATTGCTTGCATTGGTGATGGAAGTTTCCAGGTGAGTGATATTATTAACATTTTCATACCAAATTTATGTTGATAAGCACAACTTCACCATGATATAGCATTAAAGAAATAAAACATAATGGGAAGAAGAAGAATACACGAACTGCAGAGGTCTATATGACTGCCATCATGACAACTAACATTGAATTCTGTGCTATCATGTGACTAACAAATTGCTAAGGTGTAAGGTGTGGTAAATTGTTTTCTCCTTATTCAGGTTACGGCTCAGGATATTTCAACAATGATTCGATTGGGACAAAAGACTATAATATTCCTCATTAACAATGGGGGTTATACAATTGAAGTAGAGATTCACGATGGCCCCTACAATGTAATAAAGAACTGGGATTACACTGGCCTTGTCAATGCAATCCATAATGATGAAGGCAAATGCTGGACAGCAAAGGTTAGAATAGTTCAATAAAGGTCCATATTTTATCATATGATTAGGACATTGGCATCTGTGTCTTTTACTTATTCCTTGCATCGGAATCTGCAAAATTATGAGAGCTACTCTCTATTCACATTGCTTGTTTTAATACTACAATGGCTATTTGCTTTGAGAGGGACTGATGGATTCAGTGTTGATACAGGTCCGAACAGAGGAACAACTAAGAGAAGCAATTGCAACAGCAACTGGAGAACAAAAGGGTTCTCTATGTTTCATCGAAGTTTTGGTGCACAAGGATGATACTAGTAAAGAGCTGCTGGAATGGGGATCCAGAGTTTCTGCAGCTAACAGCCGTCCTCCAAATCCACAATAACTTTTTGATGCTTTAGACTAGTTCATAAATAAGCAGATTGGAAATCCAAGTCTTGGTTCCATGTTCTAAATCAGAATTTGAAATATGAGAAAAGCTGGAATTGCCTTGTTTTATATGAGACCCTTCGGGTGATTGTAACCATAATATCATGTACATTAAATTTTATGGCTTTAAGCATGTTAGAGGAAAAGAATTCAATGTGATCCAAAATACTATTTTGTTGTCTTCTGTGAGATATGAATTCCAAAATACTATTTAGCTGTACATGGTCAATTTTCTGACACTTGTTACAGCTCAACGACCTTAACTAATGACTGACCAACTGTTATGCTCACCTGTGACACATGGAAGCCTGGCCCAAAACATATTGCCACATAATGATAAATATAAATGTTAATTTAATTATTTGGGTTAGATAATTAAATCTTAGTTCATGGCCAGAAAAATGAAATGGTTGCCATTTTCCAAGTAGAAAACTTGTAGCAAGTAACATTTGCAGTCAAATATATAATCAATTTAGAAAAATGTTTTGCATAAATAAATAATTGGTCAAATGTTACTTAAAAATTATATCATGCCACCCATTATTATTTCTTAATATAATCAAAGTTTAATATGAACTAAAAGTGTGGTTCAACTCCCATACCTTTCCTTTTCCAATCACGAAAATTAAAAAATAAAAAAAAATCACAATATCGAATAAGTATATAGCACACTTTTGTAGACAGTAAACACCTTTCCTTTTCCAATCACAGAAAATTAAAATAAAAAAAATTCCATATCGAATAAGTATATAGCACACTTTTGTAGACAGTAAACAAGATAAGGTGAATCCATCAAATATACTTGGATTAGCACACTTTTGTGACAAGTAAAGCAAAGGAGTAAAGGTGAATCCATCAAATTACTTTATTTAAGCAATTGCTTACTAGATCGGGAGAGGTCTCGTACGCATAAGGAGGGGATTAGGCAATTTTATGAATAGAGAATATGATGTATCAGCAGAGGACTTTGAGAAGACACTCAATTTAGGAGAAGTGCACAAGGAGTGTGGCAGGTATGTGGGCAGTCGGATGGGAAAAGAAGAGGTGCGAGGAATTGAGCGTAGAAGTTGCTTTCAAACGTTAAAGTACAATGATATAGTTAACTTTCCATCTATATTCCACCGTTTAAGAAGAAAGAACAAGAGAATTCCATTTTGCGCAAAATTTTCTTGCATCATGAGAATTTATGATCCTTTGCTTGCATTTATGGCTTCATTGGAATTTGTTCTACAAATCGCTTTTTGAAGTATGACTCAGATTTTTGTAGGGGCGTGTTGGTGACTCGGCTTGGGGAGTGACACTGGAGATTTCCTTCTTGTCTGGTGGGCATTGGAGCTTGTCCAGTCATTAGGAGGAAGGGCGGACGCCTAGGTGGTGAACCTACGTTCCGGCACCAAGCAGGGAAGGTGCCTCTGACGGACGTCTTAAGTGGTCGATATTCATTGGTTTAAATCCAAAACTATGGTTTTCTTTTTTCGTATTCGACTTGGGCCCAAATATATTACTCAGCAATTTATCTGGCTATTTGAGGTGGTATTACTTGCATAATCAACAGTGATGTTTTATTTAAAAAAAGACGATTCATGCACGTTTTAAGCGTTTTTTCCATTATAGAAGCAAGGGGGGAACACTTATACATTTAATGTGTTGGGCGACAATGTGTGGAGGCTTAGTAAAGGGTAAAGCATTTCCCTTTGCATGATAATGGACATTTCTGAGCGTTGGAATGTTAATGTGAGGCCGAGGCGTCTCAAAGATAAGGTGAATCCATCAAATTACTTTATTTAAGCAATTGCTTACTAGATCGAGATCTCTACATAGAAATTAGCAAATTTATGAATAGAAATTTGATGTATCAGCAACTTGAGAAAACACTAATTTAAGAGAAGTCACAAGAGTATGCATATGTGGGCAAGTCATAAAGAAAGAGGTGCAAAATTGGGTAGAAGTTGCTTTCAAACGTTAAAGATACAATATATAGTTAACTTTCCATCTAATCACGTTAAGAAGAAAGAAAAAGAATCCATTTTTCGCAAAATTTCTTGCATCATGAGGAATTTTATGATCCTTTGCCTTGCTTTATGCTTCATTGGAATTGTCTCTACAAATCCTTTGAAGTATGACTCAATTTTTAACTTTGGTGACTCTCTTAGTGACACTGGAAATTTCCTTCTTTCTGGTGCATTAGCTTTTCCAGTCATAGGAAAGCTACCCTATGGTGAAACCTACTTCCGGCACCCAACAGGGAGGTGCTCTGACGGACGTCTAGTGGTCGATTTCATTGGTAAATCCAAAACTATGGTTTCTTTTTTCTGTTCGAAATGGCCAAAATATATTCTCACATTTATCTGTATTGAGTGTATTACTTTCATATCAACAGTTGATTGTTATTTAAAAAAGACGATTCATGCACGTTTAACGTTTTTTTCCATTAAAAAGCAAGACACTTATACATTTATTTGCACAAATTGTGACTTAGTAAAGTAAATCTTTCCCTTGCATGATAAATGACATTTCTGTGCTGTTGGAATTTAATGTAGCCGAGGCGTCTGGATTGCCACATTTGCCACCCTATCTAGGGCTTGGCAAAGGCCAAAATTTCCGAGACGGGGTGAATTTTGCGGTTGCCGGAGCTACGGCACTCAGTTCTGAATTCTTTTATGACAAAAAAATTGGCCAAGTTTTGTGGACAAATGATTCACTGAGTATACAGCTTGGTTGGTTCAAGGAGTTGAAGACTTCTCTTTGCACTACTAAACAAGGTGACAGTGACAAAAACCTAATATTCACACTCCATTAATTTATAATTATTATGTTCACTTGACTGTTTTTTTTCTTGAATGTCCTCTTTTTACTAGAATGTGACAATTACTTCAAAAAATCACTATTTGTTGTGGGAGAAATCGGTGGGAACGACTATAATTATCCATTTTTTGTGGGTGGAAGCATTAAACAACTTCGAGCTTCTGTACCATTGGTTGTTGGAGCAATCACCAAAGCTATCACTGTAAGTCTTGACATGGTACATTAATGTATACGTATATAGGTTAATTAATGCGATCAAACAGGACCAGATCCAGAAAATTTAATTAATGAGACAGTATATAAATATAATAATTCAGTGGAGGTAAAAGATAGGAACATGGTAAAATAAATTTAAATTAATGTAATACATAGACTAAAATGTAAAGAACTATGAACTAAGGGGTATGAAATCAAGGAAGCAAGTGCCCCCACTGCCCCGTACCCTAAATCTACCTCTGGGATTACAATTTTTTTTTTTTTTTTTACTGAATTCAAAGATTGAATTCTCATTTCAAATATATAATTCTGCTAGTAAGATTTCAATTTATTGCATCTTATTAATACAATTTCTATATATTTGTTGGAAACGTTATTGGGTTTAGGTATTGATAGAAGAAGGTGCAGTAGAATTGATGGTGCCAGGGAACTTACCAATAGGATGCTCTGCTGTATATTTGACCTTATTTCAAAGCCCTAACAAAGCAGATTATGATAAAAACGGGTGTTTGAAAGCTTACAATTCTTTCTCCAAGTACCATAACAACCAGCTCAAAGGAGCTCTGGAAACCCTAAGAAACAAGTATCCAAATGCAAGAATCATTTATGCTGATTATTATGGAGCAGCCAAGCGCTTCTATCACTCACCAAAACATTACGGTACGTGAAAATTCAAGATTCACATATTATACGAACACTTCTGTAACCTATTGATTAACTATAACAGGGTAAGCATTAACGATTAATGCATGCAGGATTTTACAATGGGGTCCTCACAGCATGCTGTGGAGGGGGTGGATCTTACAATTTCAATAATTTTGCAAGATGTGGTCATGTAGGTTCAAAAGCATGTGTTAATCCTTCTACTTACGCAAACTGGGATGGAATTCACTTGACAGAAGCTGCCTATCGGATTATAGCTATGGGTTTGATCAATGGTTCTTTCTCTACACCACCCCTTACGAAATTTCCCCTTTAATAACTCCATCGATTAGTTTCATGGTTTGTCATATTTACAAATAAAAAGGATATATGATTATCTAATTAATGGAGTTCTTCTTAATTTCTTGTGTCCTTCTCAGTTTGCACCTCTAGTCCATTTCTTGCAGAATTTGTTTATTTATTTATTCATGAGATACTATATACAAGAGATATCTTACAGACATGCACGAAATACTGTAAATTTAAGCAGACTTAATAATTATAAACTTATTTTTAAATACACCATCATAAATTACGTTTTAAGCGGCAGCTCAGCCAAAAAGGGGCAATACAAACCCATTTTGGGTAGAAATAAGAACCATATATAGGTTATAGAAATTACAAAAAAGAGAAAAATTGAAGTAGCTATATATGTCGCAAGGCATGAGGATTTGCCAATTGGAGTAGGTGTCATCTATCAGATTTTGATTAAGAAGTCCATTTCTTACAGCGTTTATATGTACATATGTGGGCTTTCAAAACTGTATTGTTGCCACTTCGTTCGCATTATTTTGCTTTTCTGGGCCTAATTTTGCGTGCCGTAAGGATTGATAGCAGGCCTAATATAGTTGATCATTAGACATATAAAATAAGTGGAAATGGTCTAATTATCCACTTAAGTTCTTATAATCCATTTTAATTTCAAATATATAAATGAGGAAATCAAGGTAGAATAGCTTAGTCATTTTCACATCTTTGTTTTTCTTTTTGGGTTCTCATCATATATTATTCATATATAGAGTTCTTGAGTAACTTTTATTATAGCCAATAATGAATTCTCTTATTTGATTTTTAATTTTTATTTATCAAACTTCACGTACTTTAGTAAATTTAAACAATATATAATATAATTGTAACAGTACTTTTGTAAATTTAAACAATATATAATATAATTGTAACACTAAAAATTGTTAAAGTGAAGAGGATTGTGAAAGCTTAAACACAGAATTAAAAACCAATTGTGAAATTTAGCTAAAATAAAGTAACGAACAACGAATTTCGTTTAAAGTTTTTATATGTAAAATGGCAATTTAATATTGATTGCTTTCGTAGCTCAGTTGGTTAGAGCACCCGTTTAGTAAGCGGGAGGTCTTGAGTTCGATTCTCAACGAAAGCAATTTAATTTTTATGAAGTTTTTTAGTACTCTGAACCAAAGTTAATGCATGAGACCTTACCTTTTTTTTTTTTTCCGCCATCATTCATCTCTCCCTTGACTTGAGTGTCTCAGGGCAACAAGAAATTAAGAAACATGATCTGAACTCCAATTAACAATTAATTTATTAATTGAGTAGCAACATGAGACACACAATCTGATTGCAGCGCTTGTGCTGAGATTATTTGATCGGGTTCCATAATACAACAAATATAATACAACTGTTCTCTCAATATTGAAATCAAGAATCCCAGATAGGACCAAAGGCAGAAATACCAGCAGCCTTACAAGCATTGACCACATCCCTGCTTCCTTCAGGATTGCTTGTAACAATGACTACTTCAGCTCCCCATTTTTTAGCAGTATCAACACTCATTTGAGACACATTAGGCCGACCCAAAACAGCCGTATCATGCACAATTACCTTGTCTTTAGGATGTCCGCTCATCATTTCTTTAATCTCTTTACCAAAGTTTTGCTCTATTCCTTTGGCGACCCAAAGCACGCACACATCAGCTTTGCTTGGCTGCAAAAGAAACGACAAGAACACACAAATACCTGAACCTGTAGCCACTAAAAGAACTCTGTCGTACATATTCACCAAGTAAGGCAAGCCTGCAAAGTGCACTTGTCTAACCCACAAATGGCTTGGTGGGTTTGAGACTAAAGACTTCGTGAAATCCCCAACTGCACCAGCTAACATCATGTGCTCAGTTTTCCCATCAGATATTATTCCAAAAGCATGCCATTCGGAAAATGGCGATGGACTAATCCTTCCAAGAATACCGGATTTTACTCCCCCTTGGAATTTTATTATAGAGGCATGACCTGAAGGAGAGGATAGTTTGACAGGTACGCGTCTAACAGTCACCCATGGAATTATAATTAGAACTGTAATAGCTACTGTAAACCAGAACTCCTGTTGTTTGATTAACCTGGAGCCTAGTTCGCTGCTGTAGGATTTAGTTTTTGGGTCATAAGAGATGGTGAGTATAACAAAGGCCCATAGGAGGCCGAGAGCTATCCATCCAGCGAATCTGTGAGTCCTTTCAAATACGTTATGATGCAGGTGGCGTATTAAAGGGAAGGCAGCTAAAGCAGATAAGCAGAGAAGTGATAGAATAGTGGAGGCTACAGCTATTATTTCTGAGGAGGTGTTTTCTCTGTCCTTAAGAGTGAGAACTAATGCATATATTAACCAAGCAATGGAAGCAACGCCACAGCTGCTATGTATACCACCGAGACTCTGAAGAAGAGAGGTAGTAGCAGTCTTGATTGGGAGAGGTATCCAAGACCTTCCCAATACTTTCACTGCAAGCCAGAAAACAACTCGCAGAAAGGCTTCGCTTCTACAAAGCGTCAAAGCAAGGATATTGGCTATAGAAAATAGAGCGGCTCTGTTTCTTGCATATGGGAAGTGGCTGGTAGCTGCAAGAACCAAAGCGGTAATGTTCAAGGTCAATGAAACGACAAAAAGCCGCTTATACACAGTGAACAAGCCTTGATCGAGAAGTATAACTGACAGTCTTGATTCTGGCTTTCGAGCAGGCTTTGGAGCTTGCTCACGCTTACTAGCTGAAGGAAGTGGGTTTGGCGTAAATTCTTTGATCTCCTCTTGTTTTCCTTCTTCCAATATTTGGAAAATGATGTCATCTTCATCTTCATCGTCCTCTAGATCACAGAAATGGCTACTAGCTCGACTCACAGACCTTTGAATAGTAGTAGAAGGGAACACTTTTGAGGAGTTCCCTTGAAACCAAGAAAACCAAAAGCTACTGCTACCGGTTGGCTCCTCTGGGACTGGTGAAAGAGTGAATGGATTAGAATGAGGTTTGATCTCAAACGCCACTCCTCGGCAACTTGAAAACCTCACCGGACTTTGCATGGTAAGGTTTTCACGTTTTCTTTTAGGATTTGTAGGCGAAGAATGATTTGTATGTAAAAAAGATTGGGATGCTCAGTACTGTGGCTTGTGTAGTTAATGGTTGCAAAGTTGGCTATTTATAGAGCTTGTGAATATTATTTTTTTGTTCTTTAATTTTATTTTATTTTTTAAATATCGTCACTCAGTGCAAGGAAAAAGTCAAAACTAATACTATTTCTTCCTTTTTTATTAGGTCAGGAGAGTTGAGAATGCAACTTGGAACTTAAAAATACAGTGGCAACACATTTAAGCAGTCTGCAAGTACTTTCAAAGTTAATACTGTATAGAAAGAGAACACAATTAACTTTGAAAGATTCAAGACCAAGCTCACAATAATGCCGGCTGAAAGTTTCCTAAATTGTCATATTTGATTAGGTCTAAATAATTTCAAATGACAAAGCCAAATCACAGTAACATGAAGAAGACTGCATCGGACTTTGGAGTATAAGATAAAAGGTTGATTTTCGTACTATTTAGGAACATTTTATGTGAGGTAATTCACTTTTATTTAAAATAAATTATCCGGTGCCAGATAAGTCTACCGCTGCCTATCAAATTTTAAAGATGTTCTACAACCAACGCTCAAACTCGGGGTTTTTATTTAATAAGAAAAAGGGACTCTTCCGATCTCATTTTTACTCGGCTTCTTATTGGAAAGTAATCGCCCAGTAGTTCCAGTAGAATGGCTAACGGCCTAAGAAATAACAAGCCCTTTGGTGGTCTAAGTCATCACAAGAAGTTATCCAAACATTGTCAGGTGAATCTTTCTGAGGAAAACAAATAATGATTTCACTTACATCACTAATGAAATGTCTACGGCTTATCTGATCATCAATGGCCAATGCATGAGTTTAATCAGCTAATTGCTTGTAATCACAGAATGCTAAATCATTGACTAATTCTGTCATATTATCAGTAAATATTTAACAAAAAAAAAAAAAAAAAAAAAAACCCTGATGAATGACAGTGGTGGTTCTAAGTTCATCACAAAGAAGTTATCCAAAGCATTGTCGAGGTGGAATCTTTCTGAGGGAAAAACAAGATAAATGATTGTTCTAGGCGTTACATCACTAATGGGAAATGGGTCTACGGCTTATATCTAGATGCGATCAATGCTCTTATTTGCATGCAGTTTTTATAGCTATTGCTGTATCCTAGTGTGTCTATACTATGATATTCTGCATATTATCAGGAAATATTTAATCTCGAAGAAAAAAAAAAAAAAAATAAAACGGCCGATGGTAGATGCGTCAGCCGTTTCTCTATAATGTGTGGGCAGTCTCGTCGTAGTTCTGAGCCATTAAAAAAAAAAAAAAAAAAAAAAAAACCCGATGTAATGTCAGCCGTCTAAATTCATCTCTCTGTAGTTCTGAGCCAATTGTTCCCGACTTGCGTATTTGATTGTATAATTTCTTTGTTTGTGATTTTTGAATACCTAATTAATTAAGAATTCTTATTCCTTAACTAATTACCTTAGCTTGAGCATAAAGTTTAGCAAAACCCAGTGAAGGATATGTGCTATTAAAAGAAAAAAAAAAGTGCTATTAACTATTCATCCGTTTTCAAAACCCAGTAGCTCAATTTTTTTTTTTTCAGAGAAAAAAAAAGAAAGAAAGACAAGAATTTCATAAAAAAAATATAAGGTATGGAACTCTAAAAATATTATCTAGAAATAAGCCATTTATATCCTTTGATGGGTCGGTCAAAGTTATGCTGCCGTAATGGGAGAGTGCCTTCTAGTTCAAATCATAATTTCTATACGCAAGTACTAATAAGAAAAAAATATTCAATGCTTGAGTACCATTTAATTAAAAACTTAATAATTATTTATGAGAAAATAATAATTTCCATGTCAATATAATTTTTTTATTCGATTACAGCCTTGAATAGCTTAATTAATATACTTCCATCATCACAACAGAAGATGATCAATGAAATTTTCACTACCATATATATATATATATATATATACACACAATCATCACTCTTCACGTATGATCTTTGTAGTAATTGTCGTAGACCTAGTCCTTACATTTTTTTTTTTTTTTTAATTTTTGGAGAAAAGAAACTAGCCATAGCCATAGACATAGTCCTGTCAAGTTAAATTCTTTTTCAAAGGAAAAAGAATGAACGTCTTGAACGTGGTAGCCTGAAGATTGCAAATGACGTGCAATGATTTTGATATTAGCTAGGTTCCTTGTTTATAATTCTTTTCTTAATTAACTAGTTGAAAAGGATTGTAATTGTTAATTAATTCCCTTCTGAGCTCACTCTTTTTAACGTAATCGGCGGTTGGAACATTGCAATAACCTGGCCAAATGAAATAACCGATTATCCTTTTGTGATTTTTCAGTACAGATCATAGTCCACTGCTAGTTTCGAAAATGGCCAGATGCAATAACACTATTATTATTATTATTATTTTGGGATCATCCTTTATAAATATACTTATAAAACATTTATATTAATATAGAAAATAAATAGCGCAAAAAGAAATATTTATAATATGAAAATACATGTTCTGAAATTTTGAAATCTTGATACATATAAAAATTACAAAATTTTTTTATGCATAATAGATTTAATTTATATATTCATAAAAATGAAAATTAAGTTATGATATACCCATAACAAATATAAACTAGAAATATAAAATATTTGAAGAATGTAATCAAGAATCATTATGGTTACTTCATTTTGGCATGCAAAACTTACATTACCTGATTTTTTTTCCCATATGTACCATGAGGTGCTTCAACTTTCTTACGCGGATGGAACTCTTTGTTCGGAGCGTAGTGGGAGGCCCTTGACCATGAGGAGCAAAGTTTTAATTCCCATTAACCCTACCTACGGGGTCTCGTCTCCCATCCGAGCTACTACTTGTATTTAATTAATGAATTTTGGTCATTTAACAATTAACGAAACAGTTTGTTAACATCAATTTAAGACAAGGGTTAAGAATTCTAAGTTTCAGACTTTTTTTTAACAAACATGGAAACACTTACCTACAACCTTTTTGCCATTACAAACATCTTTTTTTTTTTTTTTTTTTTTAGAGGTATTTGTACCATGAGTGCTTGAACGGTTCTGACGGGCGGATGGACTCGGTTTGGTGTCGGAAGCGGTAGGTTGGAGGCCCTGGGAGCGATGGAGGGAGCAAAGTTTAGATTCCCATTAAACCCCTTACCTACGTGTGTCTCTGTCTTCCACCTCGAGGCACATCGTATTAATTATAATGTAATGTTTGGTCACTTTACAATTTTAACGAAACAGTTTTGTTTAAGCACAATTTAAGGGACAAGGGGGTTAAGAAGGTGTCTACAGGTGTTTCAGACTTTTTTTAGACACAACATGGAAGGACACGGGTTAGCTCTAACTTTTTGCCATTACAACATCTTTTTTTTTTTTTTTTTTTTTTTTTTTTGAAATTAACATGCCTGGTACTCAGTGGAAAGAATTCGTGTCCCTTAAATAAGTGTGTTCGATCTTTGTGAATGGAAAAAATCTCCAGTGGTAATACTTTCCCTTTATGTACCTGGCTCCATTTAAGTAGGATTAAATTCAGCCCAATGAGCTAATTAAGAGCACCTGTTGTATATAAAAAAAAAAAAAAAACTGATATTTGATTCCCAATGCAGTTAAGAAAAGAGTAAAACACGAAAAGAAACACAATATGAGCAACAAATAACAGTTATTTATTAATTCTACACGTAGCAACATGAGACAAACAATCTTGGATTAATCCTTATTGCAGTACATGTTCTGGGATTAATTTTATGATCAATAGACCATAAAAGGTCCCTTTACCATTTTTTAATAGCTGACTTAAAAAAATATATATATATAGAACTTAAAAAAAATATAATATATATATATATATATATATATATGATTATATATATATATATATATATATCATACAAATCGATCTCAGCATAAAATTCAGAATCCCAGATAGGACCAAAGGCAGGAGAAACCATGCAGCCTCTTCGCATATATATATCATACAATCGATCTCAGCATAAAATTCAAGAATCCCAGATAGGACCAAAGGCAGGAAAACCAGCAGCCTTGCAAGCATTAACCACATCCCTGCTTCCTTCAGGATTGCTTGTAACAACGACTGCTTGAGCATCCCATTTTTTAGCAGCATCAATACTCATCTGAGCCACATTGGGGCGACCCAATACAGCCGTGTCATGTATAATTACCTTGTCTTTAGGATGTCCACTCATCATTTCTTTAATCTCTTTACCAAAGTTTTGATCTACTCCTTTGGTCACCCAAAGCATGCATACATTAGCTCTACTAGGCTGCAAAAGAAAAGACAAGAACACACAAATACCTGATCCTGTAGCCACTAAAAGAACTCTTTCGAACATATTCACTAAATAAGGCAAGCCTGCGAAGTGCACTTGTCTAACCCACAAGTGGCTTGGTGGGTTTGAAACTAGTGACTTGGTGAAATCACCAACTGCACCTGCTAACATCATGTGTTCTGTTTTCCCATCAGAAATTATTCCAAAAGCGTGCCATTCTCTTAATGGGGATGGACTAATCCTTCCAAGAATACCAGACTTAACACCTCCTTGGAATTTTATAATACTGGCATGACCTGAAGAAGGAGCATATATCTTGACAGGTACACGTCTAACTGTTACCCATGGAAGTACGATTAGAAATGTTGTGATTACTGTGAACCAAAATTCTTCTTTTTTTATCAATCTGGAGCCAAAATCATTGCTATAGGATTTGGATATTGGGTCATAAGAGACAGTGAGGATAACAAAAACCCATACAAGAGCTAAAGCTGTCCATCCACCGAATCGATGAAGTCCTTCAAATACGTTATGATGGAGATGTCGTACTAGAGGGAATGCAGCTAAAGCAGATATGCAGAGAAGTGCTAAAATGGTGCAGGCTACACCTATTATCTCTGAGGATGTATAGTCTCTCTTCTTAAGAGTGAGAACTAAAGCATATATAAGCCAAGCAATAGAAGAAATACCACAGCTGCTATGTATTCCACCAAGGCTTTGAAGAAGAGAGGTAGTAGCAGTCTTGATTGGGATAGGTATCCAAGATCTTCCCAGTAGTTTAACTACAAGCCAGAAAACAACTCGCAGAAAGGCCTCGCTTCTACAAAGCGTCAAAGCAAAAATATTGCATATTGAAAAGAGTGCAGCTCTGTTTCTTGCATATTGGAAGTGACCAGTGGCTGCAAGAACCAAAAAGGTTATGTTTAAAGTCAATGAAACGACAAAAAGCCGCTTGTAAACTGTAAACAAGCCTTGATCGAGAAGAATAATGGACAGTCTTGATTGTGGCTTTCGAGCAGGCTTAGGCTGTTGCTCTCGCTTACTAGCAGAAGGAAGAGGGTTTGCATTAAGTTCTTTCTCCTCTTTTTTTCCTTCTTCTAATATTTGTAAACTGATGGCTTCTTCATCGTGGTGGTCGTTTTCAAAGTCAAGATCACAGTAATGGCTACTGGCTCGGCTGGCAGACCTTTGAACAGCAGAAGGGAAAATTCTGGAGGAGTTGCCTTGAAACAAAGAAAGCCAAAAGCTGCTGCTGCCTTTTTGCTCATCTTTGGTGGGTGCAGGAAAAGCAAACGGATCAGGATGAGGTTTGATTTCAAACTCTACTCCTCTGCAGCTCGAAAACCTAACTGGGCTTTGCATCTTTCTTTGTCTGAATTTTGTAGACCTAGATTGAGATGTTCAGTTAGGCTTGTGTATTTGAAACTGGAAAAAGATGCTATTTATAGGGATTGCAAAAGAATTTTTTTTTTTATTCTTTAGTTTTCCTTTATTATTTAAAAAAAAAAAGATTCTTTTGGTTTTTAATTAGTTGCAAAGAAAAGTCAAAACTATATCCTTTTTGGTTTTTTATTTTAAGTCAGGCCAGTTAAGACAACTGGAAAAGGAAAAAAAAATTGCAAAATGCATTGAACGCACATTAAAGAGTCTTGAAAAGCCTGTCTAAAGAAGGAAATGGAAGTTCCCATCTGTCTAAGTCGGAAGGAATGAAAATAAAAGAATAAAAATAAAGGTTTGATTGTGCATTAATTATGATTTTTGTGATTGCTAAGTTATTCCTTTTTTTTTTTTTTTGCCAAAGATATTCTGACTAATCCCTTTCGGAACGAGTAACGATTATATTTTAAAATTCTCCCTAAGATGCCGACTCCAGAACTCGGTGGTGCGATCGCCAGGGTAAGACCTAATGCACTTTAACCGCTAGACCAAAGTAGTAAGTTATTCCATTTTGATTTAAAAAAAGTGCAAATTTATTGAGTAATAAAATGATTTGTCATGGAAAACTAATACAAAAAATTAAGATATTCTAACTTAGAAATGTTATTGTTTAATCATATCATTTTATTCTTCTAAAAAAAAAACAAATGATTTGCCTAGACCGAGTTTATGACCACACTTATAGAACAACAAAATACCACCTTTTGCTTTTGACTTTTAAAATAACAAAAAGCAAACTAACAAAATGGAACAAATTAGCATCCTCAATAATTATAATCACACAGAATTTCTTTGGGATTATTCCCAAACGAAAAAGAAAACATATTTTATCAAATAAGCAGTCTAATTATAATACCTTGAAAGGATTTAGCATGTGCTTTTCAAAAATTTTTATACAGAAATATAAAAAAAAAAAAAAAAAAAAAACAATTTTTTAATACAGAAAATAAAAAAAAAAAAAAAAAACTAAAAGTACTTGATTATTGAGGGATTTTGAAGTTTGATGATAGGTTGCAAAAAAAAAAAAAAAAAAAAAAAACCTAAAGTACTTGATTATTGAGGGATTTGAAGTTTGATATAGGTTGCTAATGTAATTTAGGAAATGTTTATAAGGATTAATTTGCAATAGTATTGAAAATTATTGGTGGAATTTGTTTTGGTTGTCTAGTAATAAGTCCTTCATAAGCTTCCAAACCCATTGACCTCGTTGAAACAGACATGGCTGAGCAAGACCGGAACCCCGCGTTCAGCCAATGTGACAAACCCATAGGTCAAGACCGAAGACGAGCTATTTCAAACTTTCAAGTTTCAACATCCGCGTGAATGGTCAATTCACCATTTGTAACTTAACTTATTCGGTTAGCTCAATTAATATTTCTGTACTTAATTACTTCAACAATACAACAAAATTTCTTGGACGGTCAAAAAATGATTGGCATAGAGTAGAAGCTTGGTTAATTGCGATATTATTTGATAATGTTTATCGCTTTGGAAATAGGGTTTCTAATTTTTTTGATGACTCACTTCACGTTGAAGTGATTATTAATGAAATCATATTATTTTCTTTATCACACTTGATCATGATTATTCTATATCCCTTCCCTTAATTACAAAAATAAAATTAAAACTCCACATGATACATGTCGATCCTTCTCTTAATCTCCTTAATTTGAAATGATTAATTAAGGGATTACCAGCTATACGTAGAGTACACAAATTTACGTCGAATCGAATACTTCCTATTTTCGTGAGTTCATGGAATTGTATAATTATGAATTATATCATTAAGTATTGACTTTGGACCAAGTCTTTCCTTCATCGACTTGAAAAAGCATCTCCAGCAAATACAAACTCTGTGGACTATAAACCAATTAACCGATCACATGCATGTTCTTTCCTACAAGCCAGCAATAATATCAGCTTTCTTAGACTCGTTTTGATACCCTTCAATAGACATATAATATTGTTGACTTTGTCTAAAGTCTGCAGATGACTTTAAACTAGAGGCACCTCCAAAGGTGGTCGACGCAGTTTTTGTCGTTTTGTATTTTAGGTCATAAAACCTCATTCCATTTTCTGCTGATGGTAGACTTTGTTCATGTTGGCCTGTTGGGGATGTTTTTGTAGGTTCATTGACAGGTCTAGAAGGTTTTGGGATCATCTATAAATTTATTAATACTTGATGATGGCAAAGTTTTACTGTATGAGAAGTTCGAGAAGAATGTGTTCTTTGAGCTCAATACAAATAGTTTTGTTTTTCATTTTTATTAAACAGAGTTTAAATCTTAAAAATATATTAATATACTAAAAATATATTTGTCATTTGTTAACTTTTAATGTTAAAATATCATTTTATTTTAAAATAAACGAAGGTGAATTCCTTGAGAATAAATTATTGACCTGAATTATTTTTAATTGCATTGAGGGATAAAATTCAAAATGACCATAGAAGTTCATATTTTTTTTATTATCATATGCTAGTTTTTATTTTTAAGATGAATATGTTATTTAATTAAAATTTTTATAGTAAATATTTTATTTAATGATAATTTATTATTTTAAAATAATCATAAATAAAGTAATCAAATAAAAATATTAATTTGAAAAATAATTATAATTATAATATTTAACATGATGTTTAATATAATCAAAATATAACATAAATATACAAAATTTAAAATACAAATCATTATAACATAAATATAAATTGATAGAAAAAGTTAAAAATTCCAAAATAAAGCTTTGGGATTAGTTGTTAACAGAAAAATGTTAGCTCATTAGAAAATTACAAATCATTTAGGTATTATGTATCGTGACAACGTTTGAATTTTTTGCAGTTTATCAAATGAGTAAACTTAACTATTGGAAGTTAAAATAATTAGTTAGCTCCCAACAATTAAACCAAACACAAGAAAACAATCTTTTTGTCTTAACAAAATTTCAAATTGTCTAAAAGTTCTAATTTTTTTTTAGATATTTATTTTAATTTATATTTTTTATTTGATTAATTTGATCTACAAATTATTGATTTTATTTTAGTTCTATCTTATATTTTAATTGTAATCACATTTCTTGAAATTGTATATTTAAAAATATTATACTGAAAAATCAATTTGTAAAAAAAAATTGAAAACACACGATTATGATGAAAATTCAAATATTCCGGTCTTAAAATGCAAGGAATATAATTTATTTATTTATAAAAAAAATTATAATTTGAAAACACGTAATCATGATGAAAAATCAAATATTTTCAATCTTAAAATGCAAGGAGTATCATTTATTTGATTATTTTAATTCTATCTTATACTTTAATTGTAACCAAAATATTTGAAATTGCATATTTAAAAATGTTATAATAAAAAATAAATTGAAAACACGTGATTACGATGAGAATTAAAAATAGTTCCAGTCTTAAAATAAAAGAAAAACGATTTAACACGTGAACAGCAGGATTCGAACCTGCGCGGGCAGAGCCCACATGATTTCTAGTCATGCCCGATAACCACTCCGGCATGTCCACGAGACGTTCAAGTGATTCTAACGAAACACTAGGATCATTTAGTATTAATGCAATGGAAGTGTTAAAAAAATGTATGGGATATTCTTTTCTCATATGCTTATGTGATTTTAAAAAATGACGATAATAATTATTATTATTTTTTCGTTCTTTTCCTCTAAAAAAAATTTGATATTCCAGTTTGTTACATCGGTTATCTTGCCATAACTTTTTTTTTTTATATATTATAAAATTAAGCATTATATTTAATAACTAATAGAATTATAATTTTACTCATGGATAATTCCGGAATATCATTGAGATTGGGTTTATTAGTATACCAAAGATAGAGAAAATTTCTTACCAAGATAATTGTACGTTGGATTTCAAAATTGTTCATATACACATATACCACTCAAAAAAAAAAAAATTGTCCATATGCATTATCAATAACATTTAATTTAATATTAATCAGGTGTGGTCTGATTGGTCTTCCTACCTTTCGCAGAAGATGTAAAAAGTAAGAGATTTTAAGTTTGAGTCTTTTCCACTACAAAGATTATCGCAAATTTGGTGAATATTATTCAAAAGCGAGGACATACTGTATAAGCCACAATATTATTTTAACTCATTAGGCTTCCCATGTATAAAAAAAAATAAAATTTAATCTTATTGAAATAATTCATTAGCCACTAAAATTTCGATTAAAATATGTTTTACTTTTATTATTGCGTTTCAAAAAAAAAAAAAAAAAATTAGGCAAGACTTAATGAACATTTTCATCTAATATTTAACCAAGACTCAATGAACACTTGAATAGTGCAAGTGGACGCCAAAGAAAGAAGTCCTATACTACATAGTCAAATTAATATTTGGGCAGGTGAAAGTTCTGTGCATGCATGGAATGCAATTTCCGGTCAGAGCCATACTGTTCTCTAGCCCCTCCTGTCGGAGACCATGGCTCAAAACGGTCTTCGAAGGACTCGGAGATAATAATGATCTTCGTCTCTTACGCATTACTAATGCCCATGATCTCGTCCTAATCTTCCTCCGATTGGGTATGTTCATGTCGGAGAGGAATTGGTAATCGACACTGCCAAGTCACCGGATTTGAAAGATTCTATCAAGATACCACATAATTTGGGAGTTTACCTTCATGCAATTGCAGGGATGAAGGAAAGGAAAAGGAATTGGAGAGACATTTCACTCGTAAAAAGGCATTATATGGCTTAAAGGATGAATTTTCAGTGCCAGTTAAATGGTGGATATAGAGGAGAACAAAGCTATGGTTCAAGAAGATGATGGCTCTTGGAAGTTGGACCAGATCCTCCAACTGCATCATAGATTCTGGGAAACTAATTTATTATTAAATTGTGCTGTGTTTCTCAGTTAATATTCAATTAATTTGCTCCTAAATATCATAAACAGTTGATTTCCAGGACTGTATAATAAGTTGTTTGTTTGTCTGGTTTCCTATATATAGTTGCTGTTAATTAATTTCTATACTTTCCAATTTGTGTAATCCAAATAAAATACAAAATTTTCTTTTCAAGCAATTAAATTGTTTTTGATCTAGAGATAAAAAGTTTCTGAATGTTGAAATAGATAAAAGCAAGTTTCGTACTATAAAACTGCAAAAGAACCAACAAAGCCTTAAAGAAACTGAACCCCAGCTCAGCGAAGAGTAATTTTTGTTTATCACTAATATCAAAATTAATTATGTTTATATGGAGCTAGCATATATATGATTCAATAAATTAATTTTTATTGAATTTTTGGTGCTGGAAAGGGATGAATTTAGAGCAAGTAGATGAACTGATCATCTTTTATTAGAAACACAAAACGAGATACAATACATATATAATGCAAGCACAAGCAAATCAGACTAGATCAACAAGCACAAAACCAACCATCCACTGCATAGCAGATCATGCAGATAGGAGGACTTTATTTCTCACACACTTCTTATTTATTAGCCACTGTCACATTATAATGACATATGATTCATATATTACTTGGTTCCATTCTCTGTAGCAACAGTAGCAGCATCATCATCAGTTGGAGGATCAGGCACATAGTCATTAAGCTTCCAGGTTCCATCATCGAATTGAATCATACCTTGTCTAAACACATTACTCCACCAGTTAGGAGGCACACCATAGCTATCTTTCAAAAGATCGTTATATTTGTTCAAAAGGGCAATATCAAGATTAATAACCAACTTGAAATCCTCGTTCCCTTGATAACCTGCAACTCCATGCATGTAAAGGTTCAGATCATGTGCTTCTGTAATACTCTCGCCTTTTATGTACGGTGACTTGGTTGTGTCAAGGTAAAGCTCCACACCAACGTCTTCATAGGTAAAGTCTAAAATTTTTGGCGGAAGCTCAGGAACAATATCGTTATAGTTTCTAATCCGTAAGAGATGAAGAGTACCAGCATCTTGCAGTCCGTTGAACACATCTTGAAACTCCTTGTTTCCAACTCGAGGACTTGCAAAAACAAAGGCGGTAACTGGGTATCCAGTGTCTGATCCGCTTGGTTTATTGTACCCATTGAAAGCTATGTCCATTGCGTTTAGGGTTGCTAGGGCTGAACCCAAGCTGTGTCCAGTTATGGTGATGCTCACATCCTCCTTCAGTGCTGCATACTTGTCCACATTTCTCCTGACTGCTGCTAGAACCTGGATTTGGGAATATTAACATCAATTGCAGCAGCATTTATTAGAGCCCTAAAGGCTTGAAAGTAATTAATATAAATAGTACAATGCTAGCTTAAATCAAGATTCACCTGCTCTCTAGCACTCCTCTTATTGTAAGTTGAATCTGATTTAGAGGTAGTGTAGACACTGTGGAAACCGTTGTGCACTTTAGCATCGGTGTCAGGAAACAAATCTGAACCAGAGGTGAAAATATGGTCAAAATCCTTAAACCATTCGATAGTAAAGCTGGTTCCTCTCCAACAAACCACAATGTCTCTTCTCCCTGTAACGATCTTCCCTTCATCTGTGGTTACAGCAACGAACCCAAAATAAGCAGATAGGCCAGCTATCGTCCAATCTCCAAAGTCAAATTCTGATCTCCCGTAAAAGAAGTCAGTCACTTGGTATTTGAAAGGATTGCCTTTTTCTATACCAACTTCAGAAAAGTAATTCTCAGGTGGATATCGAGACAAAGCATATCCAGGGGATTGCTTCACGTCATTTAAAGCAGCCGGAGCAGCTGCAGTCAAAAAACCATTGTTAATAAGATAATGACGAAGATTATCATCAATGGGATCTAAAAGACCATCCCAATTGTTCTCGCCGCTAAGAACCTTCCAGTTTGATGCTATGCCCGCCATTATCTCTTTGTTTTTCTATCTCACAAGGTTTTTAGTGTTTTTGAGTAGTGTGAGTTCCAAAGCATGGCTTGCATGGTTTATATAGAGTGTCTGCTCCTTCTTCTTCACCATTTTCAATATCACAAACCCTAATCGCCATGTGCATTGCGTGAATCTTTATTTTAGCTAAAGCACCTTGTTTTCTTTTTTTTTTTTTTTTTTTTTTTTTCACCAATTTTCAATATCAAAACCCTAAATCGCCCATGTGCCATTGCGTGAATCTTTAATTTGCTAAAGCACCTTGTTTTCTCCTTTTTTTTTTTTTTTTTTTTTTTTTTTTTTTTTGGTTGGCTAATGAGTCGGGACCACCTTACTTTTACCCCCACACGTTTCAAGTTTGAAGTTTCAAAATGATGGAGAGCTGTCATACATGGCCGTTGATAAAAAAAATGGCTTCCATATTTCAGAACTTTAACTTACATATTGCAGAATTATATCTTTAATTTGGAATGCTGCACGTAAATTAATTCGTGATTGAAGAAATTATATATCTTCAGCACTTTTACAAATGATAGAATATATATTACTTAGAGTTTGGATAATGGAAAGGGTTTACTGTCTCATTTATGCTTAGTTAATGATTTTGATATGAATTAACAAAAACAAAAACGGACAACCATCATCCATGCTGGGTTTTAAGAATTTGCAAATCAAAAAAAAAAAAAAAAATCTTATTTATACCTAAACTTCAAATACTCTAACTTCAAAAATTGATTGTTTTTCTAATAGCACAAGAGACAGTGGATTTATGTTCTAGCAAGTAGCAATCTCTTCTCCTTCAAAAATTTTAGATTCATTATTCTGAAAAAAATGATTCATAAAATAATCACTAAAATATTAATAAGATTAGCAATTCTAAATCTAAAATGGCTTTGTGTTAGTATTAAGAAAGGTTCACGCGAATACTACCAAGCCTAATTGTAGAAACACATGCACAAACAATTTACGGATTGGTTAAGTTGGCAACGCAGACTAGGCGTATAGAAAGAGCTCTCGAGTTCGATACTCACTAAACGCACTCACATGAAAGGATGAAGAGTTTTAACTGTGACTAAACTCCGAGCCGGATTAAGCAATTCCTAATAACAGGGTTCGGATTTCGGTGGTTTATACAAAAATGTGCAAACAAAAAAGAGAACATAGTAAGGTCGTAATATAAATCAAGATAATTTATTTTCAGGAAATAAAATGGACATTTCTTTTTTCTCTCCCTTAGCTTTTGCTCTTTAATGTATTATAATTTATCAAGGGACTGTTCAATTCAACATGAGAGGAGTCTACTGCAGCACGTAAATGGGAACATATGAAATTAATCGAATAATACAATAGGCAAGACATTATGATCAATCTCCTACATCTCGTGTATCAAAATAATGTTCATCTCCTTCACTCCTCGTCATCTCTGATTCATCAAAAAATATCTCTGCAGCGATTTAGGGATCAGAAACTCGAAGAAAATGTCAGTATTTTAAAATTTGGAAATTTAACGATGTTCCTCAAATACTAGTAAGACAAATAATCTTTTCAATTAACTTGGAGAGAGGAAATTCAAAAGGGGAAAAAATATATAGTTTATTGTGATAGTCAAAGTGCGTTAGACTTGAGCGAAAATACTATATATCATGCACGAACGAAACACATTGATGTAAGATATCATTGTCTTAGACTTGCCATTGAAGAGAAGCAGTTCCAGTAGCAAAAAATCCACATAGACAGAAATGCTGCAGATATATTTACAAAGGTCGTTCCGAAAGAGAAGTTTGAACTGTGTGTCAAAGCGGCAGGAATGGAGAGTCCACTATGTAGTCGGGAGGGGAGAATTATTGTGCGGTCCCTCCGACATGTGGACCCACACACATTTGAAAAAGAAAAAAAAACAACAAACACGTTTTTTGTTGGTCAAAGAAAAAAGGAGATTCAAATGTGTGGGACCCACACACGTTTGAATGAAGAAAAAATTAGGGAGGATGGACGCCTTAATTAACGTGTCAGTCTGTGGACGCGTTAATTACGCGTCCCCTTCTCCTATAAATAGGAGAAGATTTCGACAACCAAAACATGTATAAAAACAAAAAGAATAGAAATACATAAAGTGTATAGAATTTTAGGAAAGGGTTCCTAAAATTGGGAAAGAGAGAAAATAGTGAGGATTATAATTTTTGGAAACTTTGGGAAACACTTAGAGTACCACTATTTTGTAATCTCTTTTGTACCTACTATTTTTAATAGAAGAATTATTCGGAGTTTTTATCCCGTGGACGTAGCACATAACGGTTGAAGGGTGAACCACGTACATCTCAGTGTTCTTATTTTTCATCTGGCATTTACGGTAATTATTTAATTTTTATCGTGGTTATTATTTCTGGTGGATTCCATCGTCAATATCCAATACGAAATTATTGGAGGTATATGTGGTAACAGTAATTTTATTTTACTTTTACTACCGATATTTTTCCGCGGGCTCCACTCGGAATCATTTATTATCTCAACATAAGCGTGGCTATGGACGCGGTCTAGACAAATAATTTCTTTATTTTTTTCATTTTTTTTTACTTATTTTCTACGTGGCACCATTAATTTGTGTCTAATAAGCAATTATCATAATGTATTATAGATTTGTGTTGTTATTTCCACGAGTCATGTTGTTACAAAATAATAGATCGAAAAATTTGTAGTGGTTCTGACACTAATTTTAAAAAAAATTCCATTCAAACACTAAAATATAAAGATTTTGAACAATTGAGATACTAAATTTATAATTATCCAAATTTTTTTATGTTAAAAAAGAAACTCTTAAGGTACAGCGTGGGAAATTATGTTGCAATTTGTGAAGCTAAGTCTTGAGACCTATGGTTACATTTAACTCAAATTCATAAATGGGTTTCTTATTTACCAAAAAAAAATATATATATATATACTAAATGAGTTTCCTTATTAACCTGAATAATCGAACAAAAAATTATTTGGTCAAAAAATAATATCGATGAAATCAACTAAGTATGGTATAATTAGTCTTCTCAATAATGTGAAGACCAAAAGATTTTTAATTCGAATTGGATCACGGGAATTTTCATCAATTTAATAAATTAAAGTGGATAACTACCTCGTAATTGTGGCCATTTATTATATGCATTGGGCTCATTTTTGAATTTGGCATAAATGAAATAAAATTTGTAGTTTAATCTCCAATAAGTGCCAAGCGTTTGATTAAAATATTTATTCCCACCATTTCTAGATATAAACGTGATTATACACAATAAATAATAAAAAGATTTATTTAGTCATTAAGAATAATCAACTTTTAAAATTCGCCTTCTATACCCAAAAAAAAAAAAAACAAAAAAAAAAAAAAAAGTAATTAACGTTAAATCTCATTGATAACTTCAGCTTTGTTTTCAATGGTTAAGGAACTCTTTTTTTTCTGGGACGATACACTTGTAAGTTTGAATTTTAATTAAATTACTTTCTCCCTTCCATAATTTTTATCTTGCATATAAATTTAAAAAATTTAACTAATATAGTTAAATTATATTATAATTTTTATTTTATTTTATTTTTAATATCTCTTTGTGGTAATGTTATATTAATATTAAATTATCCATATTAAATTTTTTAAAAATTAATCAAATATTTGATTAAATACAGTTTTCTTGAAAGATTAAAAGTTATAATTTGATTTTGTTTGTTTCGATATTTAATTAATGATTTAATTAAAGGAGTAGTTATATTTCTCAATAAAAGAAGCATATTAAATAAGGAGAATAGTAAACTTTAAATATTAATTATTTTTAAAAAGGAAACAAAAGTGAATAAAAAAAGTATGACAAGAATTATGGTCCGGAGGGGGCATTTTTTTTTTATGCATTAAACAGTGAAAAATTATTCTAGTAGATTATAAAAGATAAAGTATATTTGGATCTCCAAATTATTATAATATTTTTAACGTTAGCTTAAAGTGACTATTAGATCCTTTCATTTAAAAAATCATTATTTTGTGTTTAAAAAATCAGCATATTTAAGGAAAAAAAAGAGCATATTGCACAAAAAAAATATTTTTAGCTAATGATAAAATACTGACTCTTAAGATGAAATAATAACCAAATTGTTCATTATGATATAGTTTAGCAATTATTTTACTCTTAATTGAAAAAAAAAAGAAAAAGAGCTGAGGGTGACTTGACTTTGGTACGTCACAAACAGGCTTCCAAAGAAGTAAAGGTTCTTTAATACATTATTGTTGGTGGAATGGAAAGGAAAAAGATACTGAAGCAGAAATTTTCACCATTGGTCCATTTTCATGAGCCACAAACCCAAACAATAAGAGAGGGAAAAGATAAGATAAGGGCAAAAATTGGTATACCTTGGAGAGATTATTTGAGTAGAAACAAATTTAAATATTTTATGTAATTGATATATTCCTTTATTTATTTAAAAACCAGAAGCAAAACCCCGCATTTCTTCTAGAAAATCTCTCAAAATTTTATAATTTTTGGAATTAATAAATTTTATTATAATCTCAATTTTCATATTTTGATGGAATTTTTCAATTTTTTTTATTTTTTTAATGATAAAAATTAACTATTTAATTTCATTCAGAAATACGACAAAATAATAGAATAATTGAACAAAAAATATAAGGATAAAGCAATTAATTTTTATATAATATAAAAATACATTTACAATTTTTCTATATTTTATATAATATAAAAATACATTTACAATTTTTCGTATCATATATATATATATATATATATATATATATATATATTAAAAAAAGAGATTTTATTCCGAAACTATTATCAAATCATACCTTTCATTTTATCTTGCATACCAACTTTTCTTTTCACAAAGTGTCGTGCAATTAAACATTTGCTGTCAAATCAGCATTCACGGTGTTCCATCTCCAAACAAAAATAGTCTTCGTGTTTGTAAAATCGAATTGTGCTCTTTAAGAAATATGATACAATAAACAGGCATTTCCATGTAAAATATTCTACATAAAACGGTAAATCAACAGGATATAAATAAATATGCACGTGGATCCCATAATTTTTTTATTTTTTTTTTTTTATTTTTTTGTCATCTAGAGTTACTTCTCTTGAATTTTAAAAACTGTATTTATATATTTATTTGGTAAATATATTTAAAGTTGGTCTTACAATTATTTAACTATTATTAATTTGCTCTTCCACGTAAACATCCTACGTGAAATTACCGTTTTCCCATATCCTTGACGTTACTAAAAAAGTTTATTGATATTCAAAGCTTAGTGGATACAATGAGAAAAAAAAGAGAAATGAAGAAATATTTAAGGATCTAGAATAAATAATTTGGATTAGAGAGAAATGTTCTCTAAATTGGTGAACTAGTTTCATCCATCGTTCATCAACTTTCATTAACACACGTATTAAAAGCAATAATTATTTAATTAACATGTAAAAATTAAAAACACTTACATAGGCAGGGTAGATCTCCACATACTTACATATTTTAACATAACTACAATTTATTATTTTAATTAATATTTTAATACTAACATCATATAAAGAAAAATAATTAGTTAATTAATATTCAAATTCCCTTTTTTTTTTTCACTCAACTAAATCAGCTTAACCGAATGAAATTAATTAATTATATATCTTCTGCAACATCTTCTTCATGATCCATCAATTTCCAGGAACCATCTGATTGCTGCACCATACCCTTGTTCTTTTGAATCCACCATGAAGGTGGTACAAGATACTCATCCTTTAAACCATCTAAAGATTTGTTTACTAAAGCAATATCACGATTAATTTCTAACTTAAATCCTCCTTTAGAGCCTTGCGTTCCTGCTACTCCATGCAAGTAACCTTCCAAGTTATGCCAACTGGAAACGTTTCCTGGACTCTTTAGGTAATTCGATTTTGTAGTATCAATTACAAGTTCTTCTCCAACTTCTGCGTATCCTATCAATGGATAATTAGGAACAATGTCAAGATTGTTGTGAATCCTTAATGCCCGAAGCTCTTTATACCCTGAAAACACTTTCTTGAACCCTGAGTCACCGACTCTAGGGCTAGCAAAGACTATTGCTGTGACTGGACAAGCTTTGTTTGGAAACGTTTTTGACTTGTTAAACCCATTTGCAATTATATCAACTGCATTTAATGTTGCTAGTGCAGCTCCTAAACTGTGCCCACATACTGTAATGCTTATTTCTTCGTTCTTGTATTTCTCGACTAGTCTTCTTACCTCATTAAGAACCTAAATCATAAAAATTATTAATTAACATGCTGGAAAGTAATACTAATTAACCAACTCTAATTCAATAATACAGGAAAACTAATTAATTACCTGATCTCTTGCGCTGCTCTTATTAAAAGGCGAAAGGGGATCATCAGAAGTATAAACGGAATGCCAACCTTGATGTACCTTAGGATCATTACCGGACTCGCCCAGTAAATCTGAAGCTGAGACTAAAACAAATTCAAGACCATCAACCCATTCTAATGTCCGCACTGTACCTCTCCAAGCAATTACAATATCTCTCCTTCCTAAAACAGCAGTCCCTTCATCGGTGGCCACTGCTATATACCCCATCCAATTGGACTCCTTACTCCAAGCTTCTCTTGACAAAGACTTAACAATAAATGCCTCAGGAAGCTGAATTTGTGATGTTGCATAAAAAAACTTGGTTACTGTGTACTTGTAGGGATTGCCTTTATCTAAACCAACTTTGGAGAAATTGGTTACTGTGTACTTGTAGGGATTGCCTTTATCTAAACCAACTTTGGAGAAAAAAACCATTCTTTGCATATAAGCTGCTTCCTGCAAATTTTGATGCTTTCTGGGAATTGAAAGCACCATAGGTAGCTTGAGCCATTTCACCATAATGAATAATAAATCGCCGGAGATCAATGTCAAGAGGGTCTAATAAGTTCGTAATGTGAAACTGCAAAAGAACCAACAAAGCCTTAAAGAAACTGAAGCCCAGCTCAGCGAAGGGTAATTTTTGTTTATCACTAATATCATAATTAATTATGTTTATATGGAGCTAGCATATATATGATTCAATAAATTAATTTTTATTGAATTTTTGGTGCTGGAAAGGGATGAATTTAGAGCAAGTAGATGAACTGATCATCTTTTATTAGAAACACAAAACGAGATACAATACATATATATTGCAAGCACAAGCAAATCAGACTAGATCAACAAGCACAAGACCAACCATCCACCGCATAGCAGATCATGCAGATAGGAGGAGTTTATTTCTCACACACTTCTTATTTATTAGCCACTGTCACATTACAATGACATATGATTCATATATTAGTTGGTTCCATTCTCTGTAGCAGCAGTAGCAGCATCGTCATCAGTTGGAGGATCAGGCACATAGTCATTAAGCTTCCAGGTTCCATCATCCAATTGAATCATACCTTGTCTAAACACATTACTCCACCATTTAGGAGGCACACCACAGCTATCTTGCAAAAGATCGTTATATTTGTTCAAAAGGGCAAAATCAAGATTAATAACCAACTTGAAATCCTCGTTCCCTTGATAACCTGCAACTCCATGCATGTAAAGGTTCAGATCATGTGCTTCTGGAATACTCTCGCCTTTTATGTTCGGTGACTTGGTTGTGTCAAGGTAAAGCTCCACACCAACGTCTTCATAGATAAAGTCAAAAATTTTTGGCGGAAGCTCAGGAACAATATCCTTATGGTTTCTAATCCGTAAGAGATGAAGAGTACCAGCATCTTGCAGTCCGTTGAACACATCTTGAAACTCCTTGTTTCCAACTCGCGGACTCGCAAAAACAAAGGCGGTAACTGGGTATCCAGTGTCGGATCCGCTTGGCTTATTGTACCCATTGAAAGCTATGTCCATTGCGTTTAGGGTTGCTAGGGCTGAACCCAAACTGTGTCCAGTTATGGTGATGCTCACATCCTCCTTCAGTGCTGCATACTTGTCCACATTTCTCCTGACTGCTGCTAGAACCTGGATTTGGGAATATTAACATCAATTGCAGCAGCATTTATTAGAGCCCTAAAGGTTTAAAACTAATAAATATAAATAGTACAATGCTAGCTTAAATCAAGATTCACCTGCTCTCTAGCACTCCTCTTATTGTAAGTTGAATCTGATTTAGAGGTAGTGTAGACACTGTGGAAACCCTTGTGCACTTTAGCATCGGTGTCAGGAAACAAATCTGAACCAGAGGTGAAAGTAGCGTCAAAATCCTCAAACCATTCGATCGTAAAGGTGGTTCCTCTCCAACAAACCACAATGTCTCTTCTCCCTGTAACGATCTTCCCTTCATCTGTGGTAACAGCAACGAACCCAAAATAAGCAGATTGGCCTGCTATCATCCAATCTCGAAAGTCAATTTCTGATCTCCCGTAAAAGAAGTCAGTCACTTGGTATTTGAAAGGATTGCCTTTTTCTATACCAACTTCAGAAAAGTAATTCTCAGGTGGATATCGAGACAATGCATATCCAGGGGATTTCTTGACGCCATTTAAAGCAGCCGGAGCAGCTGCAGTCAAAAAACCATAGTTAATAAGATAATGACGAAGATTATCATCAATGGGATCTAAAAGACCATCCCAATTGTTCTCGCCGCTAAGAACCTTCCAGTTTGATGCTATGCCCGCCATTATCTCTTTGTTTTTCTATCTCACAAGGTTTTTAGTGTTTTTGAGTAGTGTGAGTTCCAAAGCATGGCTTGCATGGTTTATATAGAGTGTCTGCTCCTTCTTCTTCACCATTTTCAATATCACTAACCCTAATCGCCATGTGCATTGCGTGAATCTTTCTTTTAGCTAAAGCACTTTTTTATTTTGGTTGGCTAATGAGTCAGTGACCACCTTACTTTTACCCCCACACTTTTCAAGTTTGAAGCTTCAAATGATGGAGAGCTTTCATACATGGACGTTGATAAAAAATGGCTTCCATATTTCAGAACTTTAACTTACATATTGCAGAATTATATCTTTAATTTGGAATGCTGTACGCAAATTAATTCGTGACTGAAGAAATTATATATCTTCAGCACTTTTACAAATGATAGAATATATATTACTCAAGAGTTCTGAAAATGGAAAGGTTTTACTGTCTCATTTATGCTTATTTAATGATTTTGATATCAATTAACAAAAACAAAAACGGACAACCATCCATGCTCGGTTTAAAGAATTTGCAAATAAAAAAAAAAATCTTATTTATACTCTAACTTCAAAAATTGATTGTTTTTATAATAGCACAAGAGACAGTGGATTTGTGTTCTAGCAATTAGCAATCTCTTCTCCTTCAAAAATTTTAGATTCATTATTCTAAAAAAAATGATTCATAAAATGATCACTAAAATATTAATAAGATTAGCGATTCAAAATCTAAAATGGGCTCGTGTTAGTATTAAAAAAGCTTTTGTGAATATTACCAAGCCTAAATGAAAAAACACAAGTGCAAACAACTTACAGATTGAATCAATTGGCAACGCAGACTAGGCGTATGGAAAGAGCTCTCCGGTGCGATCCCTACTAAACGTAACTGCAGGGAGAGATGAAGAATCTTAATTGTGACTAAACTCTAAGCCGGATTAAACAGTTCCTAATGACAGGTTCGGATGCCAGTGGTTTACAAAAAAACACATGTGCAAACAACTTACGGATTGAATCAATTGGCAACGCAGACTAGGCGTATGGAAAGAGCTCTCCGGTGCGATCTCTACTAAACGTAACTGCAGTGAGGGATGAAGAATCTTAATTATGACTAAACTCTAAGCCAGATTAAACAGTTCCTAATGACAGGTTCGGATGACAGTGGTTTACAAAAAAACACATGTGCAAAAAAAAAAAAAAAAAAAAGGGATGAAGATCTTAAATTATTGAACTAAACTCTAAAGCCAGAATGTAAACAGTTCCTATGACAGGTTCGGATGAACAGTGGTTTACAAAAAACACATGTGCAAAAAAAAAACAAAAAAGCCATAATAAGATCGTAATAATAAAAAAAAAAAAAAAAAAGCATAATAAGATCGTAATATAAATGAAGATAAAAGATATTAATTTTCAGGAAATAAAATGGACATTTCCTTTTCTCTCCCTTATCTTTTGCTCTTTTATGTATTATAATTTGTCAAGGGACTGTTCAATTCAACATGAGAGGAGTCTACTGCAGTACGTAAACGGGAACATGTGAAATTAATCGAATAATACAATAGGCAAGACATTATGATCAATCTCCTACATCTCGTGTATCAAAATAATGTTCTTTTCCTTAACTCCTCGTCATCTCTGATTCATCCAAAAATATCTCTGCAGCGATTTAGGGATCAGAACCTCGAACAAAATGTCAGTATTTTAGAAATTCGAAATTTAATGGTGTTCCTCAAATACTAGTAAGTACAAATAATCATTTCAATTAACTTGGAGTGAGGAAATTCAAAAGGGAAAAAAGTGGAGACAAAAGGAGTACAAATATCACCAAACATATAGAAGTTTTTATAAGGTTTCTTATTAAAATGAGAGTATTTTTGACTATACACCGAGTAAAAAAGATAAAGTTGAAACACTTTTTAAAAAATTTTTATTGGTGTTGGCTTGGTCCATAAGCGTGGCTATGAATCCGGTTTAGGCAAGTAATTTCTTTATTTTTTTCATTTTTTTTACTTATTTCCTACATGGCACCATTAATTTGTGTCTGATAATTAAGCAATTATCATAATGTATTATAGATTTATGTTGTTATTTCCGCGAGTCATGTAGTTACGAAACAATAGATTGAAATTTTTTAGTGGTTCTGACACTAAAATGTAAAGATTTTGAAATTTTTGAGATGTTAAATTTATAATTATTCTTCTAATAATGTGGAGGTCAAGAGATTTTTAATTCAAATTAGACCACGAAAATTTTCACCAATTTAATAAATTAAGTGGATAATTACCTGGTAATTGCAGCCATTTATTATATGCATTGTGCTCATTTTTTAATTTTGCATAAATGAAATAAAATTTATAGTTTAATCTCCAATAAGTGCCAAGCCGTTGGATTAAAAAATTTATTCCCACCATTTCTAGATGTAAACGTGATTATACACAATAAATAATAAAAAATGTATTTAGTCATTAAGAATAATCAATCTTTAAATTCGCCTTCTATACCAAAATAATAATAATAATAATAATAATGAACTTTAAATCTCATCGATAAACTTCAGCTTTGTTTTCAATGGTTAAGGAACTTCTATTTTTTCTGGGACGATACACTTGTGAGTTTGAATTTTAATTAAATTACTTTCTCCCTTCCATAATTTTTATCTTGCATATAAATTAAAAAATTTTAATTAATATAATTAAATTATAATTTTTATTTTATTTTATTTTTAATATATCTTTGTGATAATCTTATATTAATATTAAATGATCCATATTAAATTTTTTTAAATTAATCAAATATTTGATTTAATACAGTTTTCTGAAAGATTAAAATTTGTATTCTGATTTTGTTTGTATCAATATTTAATTAATAAATTTAATTAAAGGAGTAGTTATATTTCTTAACAAAAGCAGCATATTAAATAAGGAGAATAGTAAATATTATTTATTTCTAAAAAGGAAACAAAAGTGAATAAAAAAAAGTATGACAAGAATTATTATGATATTTTATGCATTAAAAACTGAAAAATTATTCTAGTAAATTAAAAAAGATAAAATACATTTGGATCTCTAAATTATTATGATATTTTTAACATTTGCTTAAAGTGAGTATTAGGTCATTTCATCTAAAAAATTATTACTTTCCATTTAAAAATATATATATATATATATATATTAAAAAAAGAGATTTTATTCCGAAACTATTATCAAATCATACCTTTCATTTTATCTTGCATACCAACTTTTCTTTTCACAAAGTGTCGTGCAATTAAACATTTGCTGTCAAATCAGCATTCACGGTGTTCCATCTCCAAACAAAAATAGTCTTCGTGTTTGTAAAATCGAATTGTGCTCTTTAAGAAATATGATACAATAAACAGGCATTTCCATGTAAAATATTCTACATAAAACGGTAAATCAACAGGATATAAATAAATATGCACGTGGATCCCATAATTTTTTTATTTTTTTTTTTTTATTTTTTTGTCATCTAGAGTTACTTCTCTTGAATTTTAAAAACTGTATTTATATATTTATTTGGTAAATATATTTAAAGTTGGTCTTACAATTATTTAACTATTATTAATTTGCTCTTCCACGTAAACATCCTACGTGAAATTACCGTTTTCCCATATCCTTGACGTTACTAAAAAAGTTTATTGATATTCAAAGCTTAGTGGATACAATGAGAAAAAAAAGAGAAATGAAGAAATATTTAAGGATCTAGAATAAATAATTTGGATTAGAGAGAAATGTTCTCTAAATTGGTGAACTAGTTTCATCCATCGTTCATCAACTTTCATTAACACACGTATTAAAAGCAATAATTATTTAATTAACATGTAAAAATTAAAAACACTTACATAGGCAGGGTAGATCTCCACATACTTACATATTTTAACATAACTACAATTTATTATTTTAATTAATATTTTAATACTAACATCATATAAAGAAAAATAATTAGTTAATTAATATTCAAATTCCCTTTTTTTTTTTCACTCAACTAAATCAGCTTAACCGAATGAAATTAATTAATTATATATCTTCTGCAACATCTTCTTCATGATCCATCAATTTCCAGGAACCATCTGATTGCTGCACCATACCCTTGTTCTTTTGAATCCACCATGAAGGTGGTACAAGATACTCATCCTTTAAACCATCTAAAGATTTGTTTACTAAAGCAATATCACGATTAATTTCTAACTTAAATCCTCCTTTAGAGCCTTGCGTTCCTGCTACTCCATGCAAGTAACCTTCCAAGTTATGCCAACTGGAAACGTTTCCTGGACTCTTTAGGTAATTCGATTTTGTAGTATCAATTACAAGTTCTTCTCCAACTTCTGCGTATCCTATCAATGGATAATTAGGAACAATGTCAAGATTGTTGTGAATCCTTAATGCCCGAAGCTCTTTATACCCTGAAAACACTTTCTTGAACCCTGAGTCACCGACTCTAGGGCTAGCAAAGACTATTGCTGTGACTGGACAAGCTTTGTTTGGAAACGTTTTTGACTTGTTAAACCCATTTGCAATTATATCAACTGCATTTAATGTTGCTAGTGCAGCTCCTAAACTGTGCCCACATACTGTAATGCTTATTTCTTCGTTCTTGTATTTCTCGACTAGTCTTCTTACCTCATTAAGAACCTAAATCATAAAAATTATTAATTAACATGCTGGAAAGTAATACTAATTAACCAACTCTAATTCAATAATACAGGAAAACTAATTAATTACCTGATCTCTTGCGCTGCTCTTATTAAAAGGCGAAAGGGGATCATCAGAAGTATAAACGGAATGCCAACCTTGATGTACCTTAGGATCATTACCGGACTCGCCCAGTAAATCTGAAGCTGAGACTAAAACAAATTCAAGACCATCAACCCATTCTAATGTCCGCACTGTACCTCTCCAAGCAATTACAATATCTCTCCTTCCTAAAACAGCAGTCCCTTCATCGGTGGCCACTGCTATATACCCCATCCAATTGGGCCACTGCTATATACCCCATCCAATTGGACTCCTTACTCCAAGCTTCTCTTGACAAAGACTTAACAATAAATGCCTCAGGAAGCTGAATTTGTGATGTTGCATAAAAAAACTTGGTTACTGTGTACTTGTAGGGATTGCCTTTATCTAAACCAACTTTGGAGAAAAAACCATTCTTTGCATATAAGCTGCTTCCTGCAAATTTTGATGCTTTCTGGGAATTGAAAGCATCATAGGTAGCTTGAGCCATTTCACCATAATGAATAATAAATCGCCGGAGATCAATGTCAAGAGGCTCTAATAAGTTCTTCCAATTATTTTCACCACTTAAATGTTTCCATCGTTTTGCTATGCTTCCTGCTACCATTTTGATCTTCTTCTTCTTAATCCCACACCACCTTCTAATGATAGCTTGTTTCTGCATGGTTTTCATGTTTTTTACGCTTGAGAAATCTTTGAATTTATAGACATCATCAGTTTTTGGATTGACTTAAATTTTTACCCATTTGAGAAATACAAATCTTTACTTAGATAAGTAGTATGTTGTTTTTGGACTTACTGTAGCTATTTGAAAACTTCAAGAAATTGATAAGTCCATATTGTATGATTTATTTCACTCAACATTCCTCAGATTTATTATCTTACCTAAAAGAGTTGGCGAAATGACGTACTACTCGATCCAATCAAATTCAAATGGTAATGAGTATAACAAAAGTTCATGCTTGCAAATAATTAATCAACATCTCTGCTAAACTACAGTTATATTTTAATAATTTAATCAGTATTTAATTATATATGACTGATCGTTTGTCAATACAGATAGAATTAATACAGCTCACGCAAAGAGATTTGCGAATATTTATGTTAATGCTTATAAGGATCATTTATGTTTCATTTTTTTTATTATTAAATTTAATCATTTGGAGGTCAGTGTTCAGATTTCCCGTATGGTTCTTTCCTTGAGATAAGGATCTTTCTCATGTGTTTTTACCTCTTTTAGAACAAAGTAAAGAAATAAACTAAATACATAACCATTCAATTTGCTTTTTCTTCTTCAGGAATTACTAATTGACCTATTTATATAGCTGCATTTTTAATTTACAGTTGAGGACGGTAATTTTGTTTTTCTTTTAAATTTATGGTTGTAAGTAGTAAGTCTTTGCTTTAAAGTAATGTAAGAGAAATGGAATGGGGAGTGGTTGAAGATGCTTTCAAATTCAAGAAGGCAAGTCTTGCAAATTAGATACTTTGCCGATGCTTTCAATTTGGATGTTGTTTTGGGAAAAATCAGCAGACTGTGTATATATATATTCCTTACCTCTTATTCTTAGCTTTTCACTGAGAAAATTGAAAAGGAAACCATTAATGCTTTTGTTGAAGAGTCCTTTTTGTCTGGAGAAGATACGTGCATGAAAAGAGTTTTCACAAAGGAGATGTCTTTGAGCCTCCGCCTTCTCATGGCCCAAATCCAAAACATCAGTGGGCCGATCAAAACCCACGGTCAGTTTATCTCCAAATTAAACTTAGCTTGAAAATGGGCAGGTTTATATATAACATAAGAAGAACCCATTTGCAAGAAGCAGCAAACTTTATGGGTTTGGGCAAATTGTTTTCAGACAGAAAGTTAGAAAGCTACTGTGGAAGTTTTACCCATTGAAATGACCCCATATTATCAGTTTCCATGTCAAGCCAAATTGTATTATATTAAAATTAAAAGAAGAAATATATATATATATATATATATATAATATATATATTATAATAATACGCACCTAAATGCACAGTGCATGTGAGATTGTAGTCGATATATATATATACGCACCTAAATGACAGTGCATGTGAGATTGTATGTCGTATCTCATAGTCCAATCAAGCACTGTAACCACCGTATGGTTCAAGCAGATCAAATTAAGACTGGTTGGGAGAAAAATTAAGAATTGGTCACGGTCTTAACTAAGACAATAACATCACAAGATTGCCTGAAACATCCGTTGCCATCCTCCACAAAACCATCGACCCCATTTATAACTCTTGTCTCTAATTGCCAATTAAGTAATTATTCATATATACATATTTCGAAACAGTAAAACTTCTGTATATATATATAAAAAAAAACTTAATACAACCAATAGCTAGAAATTAATAATATATGATCTTATTAATGACCTCCTTGATGGGTTTGCTGTTCATCTTGGAAAAGTCGCAGAGCTCGAATCTAGTATTTTTATGCAAAGATTTGCGATGTCCCCTGGAAGAGATATTGTTGCAGCGAGCAAAGATTTCCATGGCCCTATATAAACAAGGCACGTCAAATGTACAGAATAGGGACAAACTTACTAGATTCGAGAAAAAGTAGAGTGGCCTATTTGTGATGTCTTGTTGTTTTTCTTCAGGTTGCCTTATTCTTTTCATTTAAATATTCAGCATCATCTTGGATTCTCTATTTTCGAATCAATCAATCAATCCTCGAGCATTTCATTTATAAGAAATTTATTATTGATCATCGTGCGTTTTCCTCAACTGTATGTAAGTCTGTAACTAAGTATTTAGCTTTTTTTTGAATAATAAGTATTTAGCTTTAAATTTTTTTTTTTTTTTTTTTGAATTAAGGAAAAATGTCCATCAAACGTCAGGCACTGAGTTTCCACTTTGACCAGAGGTAACGATGGACGCTCTAGCTAGAAATGAGCATTTTATCGTGTCTTCTATCCAACGAAACTTTTGATAGTGGATGGCGGCTATAACAATCAATCAGAAATAACAATACCACTACTCATATTCTCGTCTTAGAAAAAGAGCATGAAATACTTGAGAATCTATGAGGATAGTACCCGCACTCTTGAATTTGCGATTATAAACTGTTAGGTGAAACGCAGAGCAACCTTCTGCATAAGTGGGAGGTGGTTGCTTCTTAGAAGTGGAAGAGCACGCAAAATTGTTTCGCTTCATGTCTTCCCCAAAGTCCTAGGACCCGCCGCTCGAATATTAGAAAATGCTGGCATCCACTGGCGTCCACTTCCAGATCGGTATAGCGTGGGTGTTACGTGCCAAAAATTTTTGTACCTGGGGGTATTCGGGTTCACAGGCTTCTTGGTCTTGAAAAGACGTGAAGGCGGGGTAGCTACTTCAAGGGAGTCCATTCTGTTGTTGCAAGAATTTATTCAGCATCCACCACTCGATGCGCACTAGAGATAAAAACGCTAACTTTTCGTTTTGTTTTGCTTCAGACTGCAATAAGATTTTAAAAGAAGGTTAGTAAGGCTTCCTCCACCCTACACTCCCTCCAACCTCAACCTTTGTGCACCATAATATGCATGATTCTTTCTCCTCCAAATCACATAAGGGCATGTAGTGATCCACATTCACACCCCGCTGCTCATCTCGAGTCGAGTATGCAATAAGTTACGCAGGCGTTCTCCAAATTGGAATCTCTAACTTTTGGGGGCAAATTCAACTTCAGATACTCCCCCACCCTCACCTTCTCAATGCTCTCACACCCTTCCACACCCTCAAGGCAAGGAGAATAAACAGAGATTTACACTTAGGTACCCTTCTTTCGTATAATTGCCAATCGCTTCATCCTCCAAATGTCTCTTGCATAAGGATGTCAAGATAGGTGGATATCCCGCAGAGAAAGGATTATATCTTTTGCCAATCCATTTGCTCCTCCCCTCCCCAAATAAAGAGACTATCATCCTCCACATAAAAGGCTCCATCAATGGGTAACCAAGGGTCCTTCACAACAGAAATACGCCTACCATTGCCAACCCTCCTCCTAACTCCATGTTTCAAGACCATGTTAGAAGACATTATACCCCTCCAGACAAAACTAGGGTGATGACCCATTTGTGCATCAAGCAACCTCCCGTCACGGAAATATTTAGATTTGAAAACTCTATAAAGGAGAGTATTAGGCGAAGTCAAAAGACCCCACCCCTGTTTCGCTAACATAGCCATATTGAAACAATGAAGATCCCTAAAACCCATGCCCCCATCTTTTTTACTCCCATACATTCGATTCCAAGCTAACCAATGGAACTTCTTCTCACTACCCTTCGAACCCCACCAAAAACTATTCATCATTTTTTCCAACTCATCACATAGACAGAGGCAATTCAAAGACACTCATGCAATAAGCCGACAATGCTTGAATCACGGACTTAATAAGTATCTCTCTCACCGTTTTGGAAAGAAATCTGTTAGACCAGCTATTTATATGCTTCCACATTCTGTCTTTGAGAAAACCAAGAACTTGTCTTTTATTCCTGCCAATCAGAGAAGGTAACCCCAGGTAAGCCCTCATGGGTGTTCACACGCAGACTTGGTGGTTGGTTCACGGTGTGTGTGTGTGTGTGTGTCGACGTTAATTTGCCAGGAGCTCTCTCTTATTAGGCAGTCCCTTAACGTATTGGGCTTCGTTTGGGATGCTTTGATGGAAAGAAGTGGTACTGCAAAAAATAATTGAGAGATTTTGGCGACACCCTCGCAGCTTTTACACCATGATTTCTTCACCTTTCCGCTTCTGAGAAGAATTTGACAAGCCTTCTGCACGTTACCAACATAGTAGGCGATATAGGATCCCCCTTGCGTACTCGTCGGTACAATAGATCCACAGTTTATTTCCATTACAATAACTGATATTTTACGAGTTCTACCATGTCTTCATTTACCCACATAGCACGAACCCTTTTTCTCAGCAGGCAACAACTACGCCCAAACAACTTTGTCTTATTGCTTTTACTGATGTCAATTTTCAGTGCACCAATTTTCAACATCTACTTTTACTTGGCTTTTTAGATGATTTGCATCATTTTCAGGAGATTAAAATTATTATCGTGATGACCGGCAGTATAAAGCAGATGGATGCAAGAGTAGATATTGGGTACACAAATTTTATCGTGTCGCTTAGGATTTAGCACAATCTTTGTAGGAGATCGTTCCACAAGAATGGTCTAATCAGTTCATTCTGGTCTTCTTCTTTAGGGTCAACTTAGGTATCATTAGGAGTCGAAATACCTTTGTTGTAGCTGGTACAGGGCAGTTACACATCCCACCATTAAGGGCAAATTTTGATAGAAAGCAGGTTTCAACCTCCGGGCGGGTGGCTTTATCAGGACCTTTTGAAAAAAACTGCGTGCTTTGCTGTCGTCAATGTGAGATGGGAGTGTCAACTGAGTTTCTCATTCACTGATTGTACTGCGAACATCTCAAGGGTTGAAATCGTTGTCATTTGCGCAAGAGATGATGTGATGTCAAACACAATCGCTGCTTCTTCACTTTTTCATCATGGCCCGCGGTTTTTGTAGTTATTATTAGAATTCCTGCGTGTTCTTGCGTTGATTTGCATGAATATTTACTGTTTCTTCCATGTTGCAAGCCCAGGAATTGTTTACTGAGTTGTCTCGTTAGCATCTCCGCGCGAATTGCCCGCACTCCTAATTTAACTGTGGTATCGCAAGATCAATCTTCTCGAGCCAAATCCGTATAGGCACGCTTTCAGCTGTTCTTTTTCTTTCAAAATCTCGTCCTGTCCATACCAACTGGTGCAGTGCGCGTATACAAGATTTTTTTGGAGCTATTTATCGAGACCCTGGGGAGGACGCAACGTGGTCTGAACTATCCACCAGTCCTCTCATGAAGGCAAGCATTACCAACGACCTCCTCTCCTTCCTACAAGGGTACCGCACCCTCAACCGTCGAAACTAACAAATGGGTTCATGGTCCGATTGTTGGTTGAAACCCAATGTAGTCGTAGAGCTTCTGGAATAAACGAGGGACCAGCAATTATTAGCCATAGCCCGGGCGTTTCTGACGCGGTGATAATTCGGCAAATCTTTTTTAATTAACCAAGTAAATTTATTAGCTTTTAGCAGGTTCACAAAATCACTCTCCACTGCCCGCCTCCTTAAACCATTACAAGTTCTAGTTTTGTTTCACCATCTTCTCTGATCAGTCAATAGATTATTAAATCCCACACCACCAGCAATTATGTTCGGGATAAATTTAATAAGTCCCAAGCTCCTGCTTCTACAGCTTTCTGGAACCCATTTAAAAACCGTTAGGCGCAAGAAATTACCAGAAGTGAAGACCTAGCATAATAAATTTTTTGCGTAACAGATATGAACATGCAACTTACCTTTCCAAACAACAAGACCCGCAAGAATCAAAACGCAACAAAGAACAAAGATCAACAAGCTTCATTTTATGAACTAAAGTTTCACAAAGGAACAAAATAACAGGGCGGTAAATTGCAACAAAGTCCCATAGAGCTTGTACTGTCCGAGGGTTGCCAAGTCCTCGACAGTTCCACGAGAGGATCTTCATTTCTTCCGGCCATCCTGCTTCACAGGATCAACCGATGTATGTTTCTCCGACTGATTGATGGTCGAAATGGTACCAGATGCAGAATCATTTTGAGTAGAAACTGCAGCGGTGCTATGAGTGGTAGGAAGAATTCGTTGTCTTTTTTTATTCTCATCACTGATACATAAAGCCACATCTTCAACTCCGCCCTCTTCAGAAAAATCAGCTTCCATTGTATCGGAGTTATTGCCTTCGTCAAGATTTGAAGATGTACCATAAAAGGAGTTACGAAAATTTCTCACCACAGTGTTATCTCCTTCCAAAACGGATGTTGAATTACTAAGTGTCCAATCTGCTGAAATGTCAGCGACACCAAAGGATCGGATCCAGGAACTCTGTCGTCTCGCTCCACGCCGCACCGGAGCACGAAGACTATCATCCCAGGCCAAAATCAGTTCCTCTCTTGGTTTAGATAACCGAAGATCACAGAATGACTCTGTATGACCAATGCGGCCACAGAGAAAGCAAATCGTGAAAACCTTCTCATATAAGGAATCTATCCAGACAGGCAAGAGCAATTATTTTTCGTTTTTGCGAGGGCCTCTATCAGGTTTCACTTTGAATGCGGAGGAATATTCAAATACACACCTCCGCACAGATGTCATTCTAACTCATATTCCGGATAAGATTACCGGGAGCAAATTCCCCCCTTCCATCTAGTGTTTTTCCTTATCCCACAATTCTTACGGAACATCTTCTAATGGACCCAAATGTTCAGCCAACATAAGGATCTCATGGGTTTTCACCCTTTGGATTGTTGCCAACGAGAGATTGTTATTAAGAACCAAGCCACGGAGATAGCCCTGTCGATATATCACATTGTTAAAAACGGAGCATGCAAGTTTTTGGCTCCCACTTCGACAGGCTGATATTCACATTCGCGTAAAGGATTTGCAGAGATTCTGCCTAGGTGTTCATGTTCATGTCCTACAAGTTGTGACATTGCTATAGTTGAGACGCAGTCCCAGGAAGGGAAAGCCCAGTCTCCTCCTCCTCAGCGATAGAAAGGTGAGCAAAATTATCTTCCATGGCTGAAACGGGAACAAAGTCAGGCAAGAGGAAAGAGTGATGGTTTCGCTGGGTTGATGGAATAAACAAGATGTGGAAAAGATGGAAGATGGTGATGGTTTCATTGCGACAAAGAACAAGACGTGCACATAGTGGACAGTATCCAAGGCTTGTGAGTGGAAGACAAAGATTCAATGTTTCAAGGCGTGCACATGGCAGACAAGACGTGCACATGGCAGAGAGAAAACTCAGCTTGCGTCTTGGTGGTGAAATCATTTAGCTTTAAATTTTGATCTAGATTACTATCACATTTTATTTTATTTTATTTGATAAAATCATTAATTTAATTCTATTAAAATCATTAAATTTGATCCAGATTAAATAATATTATTAGATAAAATGAAAACAATAAAATATCACAAAGCATTTAATGGGAAAAAAAAAAAGAAAAACAAGAGTCATTATCTTATCCTGTGTGACAAGTTGGCTCTTATGTGCATGGAAAGCAGAAGGTAGCCAAAGCCAATCCTTCGATGACCCCAACCCATATATAGACTGGGTAGAGACAATTGGCAATGCTGATGGTTACTGTTATCGATAAGAAAAAGGAGAGGGAAGTTAAGTTCCATCTCCTGCATTAACCGATGCTTCGTTGGCCATTACAGCCTCCTACATGAAACCAGTAAATTATCCTCTGATTTAAGGGATACATGATCAGTCAAAGGACCACATCTTTTTTTTGTATTGAATTCCTAATTTCTTCCCACTTATTGTAGTATTGTTACATTCCTTTCACACCCACCTAGGTGGCTCCTTTGCTCAACAAAATGTAATTAATCTTAATTAACTCATTCATTCTGCATTAATTACACGACTGCAAAATTAAATACAAGTGAGCAAAAGAGAGGGTCGTTATCGTTCCTGGTCTGCTAATTGTTGATGGGTCACCGTTAGCTGCCCTTGGCAACTTGCAATGAAAGTGTTGTATCATAGAATCATTTAATTGTAACTTCTCAATCTAGTAAAGGACAAATTTGTAAAACTGCCTTTGTGTAATTTATATCTCTTATATTTTGAGACTGAGGAGTACTAAATTTATATAGATTATTTTTAAAAATTTATATTCTTATTTTTATAATCTTATTTATTTGCGCCACAAAATGAATAAATATCGAAGAAAGAGAAAATTACAATATGATTATTTATTTTTTCTGATTTTTTTCCTATATTTAATTTTTTTTTATCTTTTCTATTGAGTGAATAAGAAAAACAAATATTAAAAGAAAGATTAAAATAGTTGTATTTCCCAAACACTCAATTTTATCTTTTTTTTCAAAAGAAAATTGATGTTAGAAAAAAATTTAATAAAACATTTCTGATAAAAGATGAAAAGAAAATAATGCGTGGTCAAAGACCTATTTGACTGGGGTTGGCCTCTTTGAGTCTTGAGAACCCAGGTCAAACATAGTCAATTTCTCGAGAAACTGCCGATAAAATGGCGATTTTAGGAGTTAACGAATTAATTGAGCCGACCGTTAGGAAGGCCTTTCTTATTTCCAAATTTCCCACCGTTTGCATGTTGATTTCAATGCACTCACATTATTTACATCGACTCACCCCAAATCCAGTCCGCTACACCATTCCAACGCGCCCGGATTCACGTGTTCTTCACCGCACATTCCTTTTCTCTTATTTTTCGTTTTTTTTATTTTTATTTTCCCTCTCTTTCAAATAGAAAAGCAAAACAAATGCTAACGATTTATAACAGTTATAAGTTATTGGTTTAACTCTTTTCAATAAAAAAAATTGAATTGTCAAATTATTTTAACTCAGTTAATAATTATTTAATGCACATGTTAACATCTTTATCATTAACGAGAGTCTTCACTGATCACCAGTGTCTTTTTGTGATACAGGCTCGTTAATGCAGACAGTGTTCATTATTTATGCATTTAATACTTAATAATGAGAGTTTACTATTACTATTAGTACTAATCTTCCTGTATTTATTTCATTCTCGTGTCAAAAAATTTTCAAACTGGATCCAATAGATGATGAAGAAGAAGACCGTTCCTCGATGTCCGTGCACAACCCTTTGTGTCCAGTTTAGTTCACAGTAGACTTTTTAACTTGGCTTCCTTCCTTCTCTTACTTTCAAACTCAAAATTTTCTCTCTCTTTCTAGAGTCTTCAGCCCTCACAAATTCCAAGCTTACACCACGGAGACAGCGACATTTTCGTATATGCTTCCCTCTTCCGGATCATAAACAAGAGGAACGTAAAAATTAAACACAACCCCAATATTCACTAAAATGGTTGCTGGGAAAGTGAGGGTGGCAATGGGATTGCAGAAGTCTCCGGCCAATCCTAAAACTGATACGCCGCCAAAACCGCCTGTTCCTTCGCCTAGCTCAGGTAAAAGTTCCTCTCAGAAGGCCGTCTTCTCGCGTTCTTTTGGCGTTTACTTCCCACGATCCTCTGCTCAGGTTCAGCCCCGTCCGCCTGACGTTACTGAACTTTTACGACTGGTGGAAGAGCTCCGGGACAGAGAATCTCGGCTTAAAACTGAGCTTCTCGAGTTTAAGCTTTTGAAAGAGAGCGTTGCAATAGTTCCTGTATTGGAGAATGAGATTTCGACGAAAAATGCGGAGCTTGAAAAGGCAGCGAAAAGGATAGAGTGCTTGGAGAGTGACAACGAGGGACTGAGAACAGAGTTGAGTGAAGCAAAGGTGAAGTTTGAGGAAGAAAAACGGGAAAGTGAAAAGAAAGTTGAGGCATTGGAGGCTGAGATTGTGGAGTTGAAGAAAATGGTGTCGGATAGAGAAGCTGAAGAGCTTTCGTCTTCGCAGAGGTTTCAAGGGTTAATGGACTTCTCAACGAAGTCGAATCTGATCAGGAATTTGAAAAAAGGGGTGAAATGTACAGACATTTTAACTGCAAACCATGACTGTCAAAACCAAAAGTCCGAAATGTTAGATTTGAAGAGGGAAGAGGTAGAAATTGAAAGACCGAGGCACTCGAGGTGCAACTCGGAGGAACTCGCTGAGTCGACTCTTTCTAATCTGAGATCTCGTGTTCCCAGGATTCCTAAACCACCACCAAAACGGTCATCATCGGCTAACTCATTAACATCTTCAACATTATCTAACAGCTCTGATCAATCCGTTTCAGCACCACCGGCACCTCCACCTCCGCCTCCACCCCCTCCACCAGCCGCAGTAAAGCCAGCTGCCCCTCCGCCACCTCCGCCACTTCCTAAAGGGATGAGAATGGGACCAGCAAAGGTCAGGAGAGTGCCAGAGGTGGTGGAGTTCTATCACTCTCTGATGCGGAGGGATTCGCGGAGAGAGTCTGGTGCCGGAACGGCGGATTCATTACCAGCTACGACCAATGCTCGTGACATGATTGGGGAAATCGAAAATAGGTCGGCGCATTTGCTGGCGGTAAGTGCTGTTTTTCCGGTTAGGTACTTTTAAGTTACGTGATATTTACGGAAATTGCCACTGTGATTGTTTTGCAGTGACAACTGACAGGTCTAGTGACTTTATTGCTGCCCCTACTTTCTTTTAGTTCTGGATTTTATTGTTTCTTGTGAGATAAGACAGTGTTTAGATTCGAAATTGGTGTTTCAAATTAAAAAACGCAAAAGGTGTAAACTTTGATGGCAAACTGGACAATTTGCATCCAATATTTGAATAATGTTTTAGTTCATGGCTCGAGGTCAATTAGTCTAACAATTAGCAATTAGGAGCTAATTATATGTTTAATTTTCTTAATTTTTTAAGTTTTGCTTCAATTATATTGTTACATTAATTAAGACATATCATGCTTTCTTAGCATATTTCATCATTTTACAGATAAAAACCGATGTAGAAACTCAGGGTGAGTTTATAAGGTTTTTGATCAAAGAAGTAGAAACTGCTGCATTCACAGACATTGAAGATGTGGTGCCTTTTGTTAAATGGCTCGACGATGAGCTATCTTATCTGGTAAATCTTTGAGTTCCCTTGAAAAACCACAACTTTACAGTAATAATTCAGCAAAATTTTGTGCTACTCTGTTGTTTAGAGGCTAAATCATGTTGCTTTACTGATTAGGTTGATGAAAGAGCTGTGCTTAAGCACTTTGACTGGCCAGAGCAGAAGGCAGATGCGTTGCGTGAGGCTGCATTTGGTTATTGTGATCTCAAGAAGTTAGAATCTGAGGCCTCATCATTTCGTGATGATGCTCGCCAGCCATGCAGTCATGCTCTCAAGAAAATGCAGGCTTTGCTTGAAAAGTAATAACTTTTTTTGCAACCCAATTTGTATTTTCAACTTGATATCATAGGCATTACAGTTAACATTGGTCGTTTTCTTGTGTTTTGTTTCACAGATTAGAGCACGGTGTTTATAATCTATCGAGAATGAGAGAATCAGCAACAAAAAGATACAAAGGGTTTCAAATACCAATGGATTGGATGCTTGAGACAGGAATTGTAAGCCAGGTAATTGGATGCTTGTAATTACCTTTGTTGTCTTTAGCATAAAAGAGACGATACCTGGCCAGCTCTCCACGGAGTCGGACAATAATTGTTCACTCTAGCAATTGACATTTCATGGACATGTAATTACAATAACACCCATCCAAGCAAGCAAATCCCACTTCTTGAAAATCTAGAATTGGCTCAAGTAAGATGGTCCCCTTCAGATGAATCATGGTTCTACATATTGGAGAGGCCAACTAAACTTGCTTTTTACACAATCCACTATGTATTACTATACAAAGAATAGTGGGTTACTATATGACAAAAGAAAGGTTAGATATTGCCTTATTTTTATCTGCCCAAGCCTGCATGCGCACATGTGAATTCCCAGATCTGTAAAATGCGTTTGCTTGTCTGCTTCTTTTTAACTTTGGATTTATTAATAAAGATTCTCCATTTTTGACCCTATAGGCATGCTTTTTCTTGTAATGCTAGGATATGTTGCTAAACCGCATCTGGATTTTAATAAATTAGGATTAACGAAGAACTAAAATTTCTTGTCACTAAATAAAGAAAGATCTAAATGAGGATACAAAACAATTTTCCTGTTTTCACCGGTCAAACAATGCATCTGTCTTATATATTTTTGTTCTATAATAATGTCTTTTTTTTCCTGATTAGTCTCAATGCATGTCTTTTTGAAGCTTAATAATGCCTGATTAATTTCCTAAATGAGGATAGGAACAAATTTCCTGTTTAAGCTGAATTATGCCTGATTATTTGTGATGACCTTAATTTACTGTACCTTGGTTGGCTGATTTAATTTACTGTACCTTGGTTGGCTGCTAGCTAACTAATTACCACATGTAATCGCAGATCAAGTTAGCTTCGGTAAAACTAGCAATGAAGTATATGAAAAGAGTATCTGCAGAGCTTGAAAGTGTTGGTGGTGGACCTGATGAAGAAGAGCTGATAGTTCAAGGCGTTAGATTTGCTTTCCGGGTACATCAGGTAAAAAATCACCGTTAATCATTTATGTTTAACAGCTGTGTTTAATGCATTGTAATGAGAGGTTAATGAATGTGCTTGATATGTTGCCAGTTTGCTGGAGGTTTTGACGTGGAAACAATGAGGGCATTCCAAGAGCTAAGAGATAAAGCAAGATCCTGTCATGTACAATGCCAAAACCAACAACAGAAATTACTATCCAGGTCTACACCTTGCTAATCTGTAGCAAACTCAGCTTCAGAATTTCTGCCATTTTTTTTTGATTGTTGTAAAGATAGAACATCATGTATGTTAATACAATGGCTGCGGCCATCTCGGAATGAAGATTTATCATTCATCAATCCATTCTTTTCTTTTCTCTTCTATAAAACTTGTTTCTTATATTTCTCTTGGAACACTGATTTTGCTGTTGCCATTGGTCTAAACCAAGCAAAATATTTACTTAGACCGGATTTATAATCGATCAAACTAATGAAAATAAAATAATATAATTTGGCTAACAAATCAATTGTGAAAAAAAATAAAAAATTTTACTGATCAAACTAGTTTTTCTTTCCGGAGTCTCGAATTATTTATTAAATTTTATCAAGTGACTGACTTCAACGGTTTACCTGTGTAAAGAGATAAAGTGATATGAGGCGAAGACTTCATTAATTTTGGGTTCAGTGGTTTCAGCCATATTCAAGTTATCTTTGTCTTTTTTGTCCGGTTCGATTCAGTCTTTCAAATTTTATCGATCTTTCTGATAAAAAAAGTATATATTTCTGTCAAATGTATTAAATTTTTCTAAAATATTATATATTTAATTTGTAATTAATCCATGAATAATTTCATTTCGGATCAATTAAGTTGTGAATCGGCAATATTTTTGTCTTTTGTCTATCTTACCGTTGGGCGTTAACGTTGGTTAATTAATAAAAAAAAAAAATGGGGAAAAAGACGAAGAGCTGACTAGCATGATCTGATGGTACTAACTGCTAACTGCTAATTAATAGAGTAGTGTTGACAGAGAAGATGACGACGTACTCAATCTTAAATTTGCCACTTCCCTTTAACTTCACCGACTATCGATCTCTGAATCGCCATACTTCTATCATTTACCCATTAAATTCGACAAAACCATCTCTCTCCCCCCAAGCTCTTCGAGTTTCGCGCCTTTGCAACTGCAAAGCCACAGCAACGCCCATGGAAGTTACTGCAGTCGATAGCACCGGTAGCGGAAACCCACCCATGAAGCTATTGTTTGTGGAGATGGGCGTTGGCTATGATCAACATGGGTATGATATTTGTTATGTGCCTTTTCTTGATAACTCTATATTGTCGTTCTACCATCAAAGAATTCTTTGTTTGGTTACTCAAATTGGTCCA
>NW_023591621.1:0-62159 GCF_014843425.1 Jatropha curcas | reverse complement strand
CTGCCCAGCAACGGAGTCGCAGGCGCAGGAAAGAAAAAGAAAAGAAAAAGAAGAAAAAAGAAGAAGAGAGAGGAGGAGGAGGAAGGTACGGCCGCGATCCAAAAAGGGAAGGAGAAGAGGAAAAGGAAAAAAAAAAAAAGAAGGCGTTTCTAGAGGGTTCTGGGGCCATTCCGGTTCGATTCGAAATCGCGTTTGGTTCACTCAATGATTTAGCTCTATTTTTGTTTGCACTATCTTGGTTTTTCTCTTGGTTTCAAGGGAAACTTTGAACCAATTTACGGTTCTCCTGTTTATCAACAATTAAATTATTTACTGAATAACCCCATTTTAGTCTCTTTAATTTGATTTATTTTAATTAATTTAATTTAAATTTTAGGATTACTAATCGGTAAAATTCTAATTTTTCATTTATTATTTTAAGTGTTCCCAATATCGATTCTAAAAAGTTTAATTTATTTTTCAAACTTAGAAGTTCCGATAAACTTGTTTTGGGCTGAGCCCAACTCGAAAAATTTAGGCCCAGATTAAAAATTTACTCCGGCACTGAAGGCCCATTACAGCTCGCAAATTCTAGATTTTTTGATTATTTAAACAAAATTCAAAAGTTTTTGAAAATAAAAAATTCAGGGCTATATTACAATTCTCCCCCCTTAAGACAATTCGTCCTCGAATTGAATATAATTACGTAAGAATGAGAATGCAACAGTGCATGGGGAATTTTAAATTCATTCAATCTATATAGTACCACCTATCTGAAGCTTATAAGAAACTTTATTACCGAAATCGCCATTACTATCATCGAACAGTTACTGAAATCTTTAGAAAATCGTTCTTTAAATAAATATTTTTCATCTAATCGAGTAGCAATAAATGTATAATGGTAATAATAATTTGATTTGAAAAATTAACTTTTATTACGCATTCATTTATGAAAACCAAAGATAATATTTACAAAAGCAAAACCATGAGAAATTCAATTTATTTATAATGAGAATTGATTCATTTAATTTACATATGTTATGGCCAAATCGTTTACTAATCAAGGTTGAAAAATTGTTATTTTAATCCAAAATTTTAAGAAAATTCTCTTGTAATTTTTCGTTGTTTCTAGTATCGCAGGACGATTCGAGCTCACTCTATTCGTTCTGTTTATACAAGTTCTATTTTTCTTATGATATTTTTATCGTACATTAGTGCAATGATTTAAATAGCTCATTACTAAGGACATCCCTACACTATTAGTTATCTTACTCTATATGGATCTCCACACTTTCTATTTAATCGTCGTCCTTATGTCTACCACTTATTCCTTAAATTATCTTAGCATTTATCATTGACTTTCATAATAACCTCTCGTTAACAAATTTCGTAAGTCCCAACTTTAGCAAATCTCTAATTAGCATCATAATACGTAAACTAATTGTTTCACTTTTCATCAAAGTTTTAGAATATAATATCAACTTATCTATCTCACCTGTCTTTAGTTCATCAGTCTTTCTCTTATTTAAGTCTAGCAAGGTACTTTTCCTTAGATATTCATTTAACCTTTATCGACTCTAGTTTCCAGGGTTAGCACAAAGGGCCACCTGGTGTATTATCTTCAACCTAACTTAATATCAACTAATAACCTGTACATTTCACTAATTTAATAACTATTTCGAACTTTCCTCTTGAAGTTTAATTTGTTTACTGTACATTTCACTAATTTAATAACTATTTTCGAACTTTCCTCTTGAAGTTTAATTGTTTAATACATTTATGGGTTGTTTACATCCACTACTGTTATCATTTTCAGATAGCCCCCTAATCAATTTAAGTCAAAGCATTGTCTCACAGAAGGGTCAACTTCGAATATTCTTTTTCTTTACCGACAACCAACCTGCCAGGATTTAAATTAATTCATTTTAATATTTATCGAAGAGCCCGGAGAAATTAATTGCTACATGTGTAAATTGTATGTTATTAACATTTTTTTTTTAAACTCTAAAACGTCCCCTAAAGTTGAATAATTTTCTTATGATCTGGTAAACTACCTGAACGTTTGAAGTTAAATATCAAGTATCTCTAGTTCTGATTTGTCACAATTCATTACAGTCCATAAGGCATAGTACTAAAAATTTCAGTTCTTAACGTATCTATCTTTAAGTTTTATTAATTTCTATTTCTTATTCTTGAGAAAATTTCTGCCTCATCAGATTCATTTGTACTAATAGTCTACAATACTAGCTATCTCATGTGCATTTCATCGAATATGTCTACTAACTAAGGATTTTTGAGTAATTTAAGAATCCTCATTTATTAATACTTCCACCATACATTGTTTCACCATTAGATTAATTGTTGATTCAAAATTCAACTAATGAGTTGGCAACTATATTCTAGGTTGACCATTCTATGGGTAACTGACTATATATATAAAAACAATTTTAAAATAAAATTTTTTTTTCCACCTTTTAAAAATATCGGCATGCCACTCACACATAACTTTGAAATTCTTATAATAAAAATTTGCATTTACTTTTATTTCATTTCAAGACCAATATCAATCGTGGTATGAAAATGTTTTCATAAAGTTTGAAAATCAATACTCATTGTATTTTCTAAAACCTTTCGATATTTAATCAAGAAATGAATTGTCTATCTCCATGAGGACAGTCCTCAACTCATCTAGTTCCAGTCTACTGTTACATATTTCATCTCTAAATAATCCTCTTAAACCAAGAATATTCTAATCTCCATTATTACTATATTTAGCACCTCGATCTAATTTTCGTCCTTAATTCTTTAAAGTAGATTTTATATAAGTTTTCTTATAAGTAACTTAGATTAATAAATGATATTAGTCCTTTCTACAGAACTCTCTACCTAGATACATCCGCATACATCCAATTACCTTTAATTGTTAAGTTTGTTTCCCGGTAATAGCATGCATGTTCTTTCCATTTGAATTTTATTTATTATTTCATTTATTATTATTGTATATATATATATATATACTCTGATTAATTTCAAATTCCACTATTTACGATTTAAAGTTATTTCATCATCTTCTTACATTCATTTTATTATAATAGATTCCATGAACTTAGTCAGCCCATTAAGTATCCCATATGCTTGCTAGGGATCTTAATTATATAATGTCTAATTAAAAGTTTATTACAAACTGAAAACTTCACCTTATTAATTTTTTTATTATACCAACATATCCCTTCATACTAATTTTTCTACAAAGGGAAAGTTTTTACCTGCTTTCTTTCATCTTATTCAGGTTTAGTTTCTGCCTCACCTTCAGTATTACCCTATCCCGTTAAAAATTATTTCTTCACCTGTTAATTCACATAATTAATTTTACCTTCTTTATTTTTCTTTAATTCTCCATTTTAAATTTTGCTTTTCTTATAGCGAGATTTTGCCCAATCAAGTTAACCTTTTATTGTTACTTTAGACACAAATTATTGTTTCCATGTCTAACTCTATTTTAAATTTTTCCAATAAAAGTCTTCTATTCTCCTTAAGATTATACTTAAGTAATTTACAAATTTTTCTCTTTTTACATCCCTTTAAGTTTCGCCTTGCGTTTAGTTGAGGATTTCTTGTCTAGCTATGATTTATTTGTCCTAAATCCTCCTTTTACTAACCCTTAATTTAATTGCTTTAAATTTACCAATTTTCCACTTTGTAATCCTAACCGTAACATTTTTCTAAAATTTGATTTCTATATTAATTTGAAATTATCATTCAAATTCATTATTTCCAATTTGCCATTTAATTTATTAATTTATCATTTATTGGATTCTGTAGCCTAAAATTTAGTCCTCGGGATAGACAATATGATAAAAATAAATCAAACATGCAATCATTCGTGGGAGTAAGTAATTTAAAAAATTCTAAAATCAAATAAATTTGTGACATGTGCGACAGAACAATAAAACAAAAAAAAAATTAATTTGCAAACTTCCCAAAACAATTTCTTAATAAGCAAATAATAAAACATTTTTCTCAAAAATCATTAGTTCAAATAAATTCCACTTTTCGATTGTCTTATGAAAACTTCGAATTTCTTTTCTAAATTATTTTCCAAATAATTTTCGAAAGGCAGTGTCTCTTGTCGAATTCATGGTGTACGGCTGTGATCAGGCCATTACACCAATTTTCAACTTGATCTTCTGCTGCAAAATTGGATTGGAGGGGACTTAGCCAAAACTAAATAGTATTATTTTTATTAAACGTTCAGTTACCCAAACATTTTTTTATTAATTTACTATTATTTATGTATCTTTAGTTCTCATTTCCTAAATGTTTCCATATAGATTTCCTTTCCATCCTCGTGCACCGATGCGTCCACCGGCACTAAAATTGGCAATTCAATCCAGACTACACCTTTCCTTTGTTGCGTTACGGCCGATCCCAAACATAGGAGCTCTTATATTTATTTCCTTTATGTTCCGCAATTTGATTCCTAAGGCCCCAACTTATGCTCTGATACCCAACTTTCCTGTGTCACGACCCATTTCCATGGACCGCGGAACGGGCACTAGGAACCTGGGTGGGCTTAAGGCCCCCGAAGCCCGTAGCTAAGCCTATATTATGCAAATCTCACTTTACTATCATAACTTGTGGGATACAGGCGCCCAATTTAATCTATTTCAAATTATGTATCACTAGTACCAGTTCATCTACAAACCCACTAGAATTTACAATTGCGGGAACTCTACCTGTACATTTAACATCATTCATTATTTATCGTTTTACAGTCTTCTTTTATTACTTATTGTTCTCAACTCCATAGGATTTTTCTTTTCTCTATTTACCTGGAAAAAAAAATAGGCAGGCTAGGAGTTGAGCGCCAAACTCAATGAGCTAGCGGTTAGATAAAACCCTCTCCACCCACACAATCAATACAATCGCTTAAAATATTTTTATTTGTTTATCGATTTAAATTTATGATCATGCAGTGTTCACACAAATGACAACTACACAGCAACCACAATTATTATCACCTTCATTAATTCAAACATACGGTGAAAATTAAGTCAGTGGCACCACCTGAAACCCCAACGAGCCGTCCTCACACCATGCTCGCCCTCTTCATTAACATGCTGCACCAGGGAGCCGATCCCCCATACGGCCAACTGGTTACTAATCCTCACTGACCAGTCCTTCTCATTGTTTTTCCATTCTCTCTTTTCTTTCCATACCAAACAGGGAGGCAAAAACCGGTTGTCTCCCATCCAATCTAGGATCATCAAGTGCTCACAACAGGAGGCCCACCCTGCGGGCCTACAATTCAAATACTAAGATTATTCAGTATCGTGCGCACAACAAGATGCCATCCTGGTGCGTTTCCATACAATCCATATTCATCAGGGTGCACACTCGGAACGGGGGCGCCGATCCCATTTCCCGCGGCCGAACGGTCAACCTATCACATACATATTCAGGATCCATTAATCACAAAACCGTCCTCCACAAAACCCATTGGTGGTATCCACTTCATCCCAAATTCCCCACACAAACAAGGCACAGTATATTCATTAGCACAAGTTAATCAAAACAAACTTTCAATATCAAACAAATAGCTACATCATTAATATTCGGCAATTCAACAAAATAATGGCATGCCAACATTTAGCCGTGAATGCATGATATGCAGTGCGGATGCATACTAGTTATTCTAAACACTTACTCACAGTTTTCTTTATTGTCCTTTTAAAGGACTGTCTTATTAGCCCACATGCTTCCAGCTTTTGTTCTCGCCATTTTTGGCTATTCCATTTAAACCTTTAAAAATAAACAATAAAATTATAAGTAAAAATTTTAATTTGACAGATTATATTTCTTATTCGTGTATTAGTTCTTGGTTATCAGTTATTTAAATTCACTTTATTAATTTAACTATATATATATTATATATATATATATATATATATATATATATATATAATATATGGATTTCCTTATTTATTATTTATTTACTTAAAGTTATTGCCTTTTAAATAAAAACGTTTAGTTTAGGTTGTTAAGTAATATTTTATGAGAATACTAACATTAAATATGAATATTAATAATTGATTTATAATTTTAGTCGGTATTAATTTATTAAACTATATATAAAATTCATACTCTTTGTTTATTTATTTATTTGCTTTATATATTTCAGATAAAGCTTGCCCGTTAGTAATTAATGTTCCATAATAAAATTTTATTTATTTTTCTACACAAAATTTTCGACAGGCAACCTCCCCTACAATTCAACTATCCACCAATTAACTCAGTCAATCATTTTATTTCAAGTTCTCATAGCCCAATCCACGCGGGCAAATCAATCCAGTTCACATGTAGCCCGTCCTTTCACATTTTAATTCCACATCAACCAATATTTTTGTTAATTTTTTCTTTAATTCCATAAATCATTAATTTTCCCAGCAATTTTTATTTATTACCAGAATTTTAATTTTAATTAATCACGTATATTTTATTAACCGACGGATCAACCACTTAAATTAAATTAATTCAACTTAATTCAAACTTGCTTAAATGAAATTATTAGAATTAATTTAATTAATTCAACTAATCAAACTTGCTAAATGAAATTATTAGAATTAATTTATACCCCGAAATTTAGAAATTTCTGTCGCAGGTTGCTAGATCGGACTTTTACGCGTGCCAAATCGAAACTACGCGCGCTGGAAGCGGCTGGACCACCTGAGGCCGACGCATGAGGGGCTGAGTTGCAGTGGTGGTGCTATCTGGCGGCGGAGTAGCTAGCGGTGCAATGGCAGGCGCGACAGATCTGCCCCTGGTGGTCGGAGGCGCGTTGGAGCTGCAACTGAGCTGAGGCACGACTGACATGTTGAGGCGCTGCTCCTGCCGACGGTGCTCGCCTGGACAGAGGCTAAGAAGAACGGCGAGCCGCTACGGTGCCAAAACTTCAAGCTCTTCCCTTTCAAAATAGATGCTGTTTTAGTTCAAGTCAAAGCCATATTCTTCTTCCTTGCATTGAGTAGAGGTTTTTAGAGTATCCATTTGCCAGATTTGGTGGCCGGAGGACGGAGATCGAAGGAGAGGGAGGAGGAGGAGGAGGTCGCGCAATCCAAGGGAAGGAGAAAAGAAAAGAAAAAAAAAGAGAGAAGGCGTTTCTAGAGGGTTCTGGGCCATTCCGGTTCGATTCGAATCGATTTGGTTCAACTCAACGATTTAGCTCAATTTTTGTTTGATTATCTGGTTTTTCTCCTGGTTTTAAGAAACTTTACGTCGATTTACAGTTCCTATTTATCAACAATTAACTATTTACTGAATAACCCCATTTTAGTCTTTCTAATTTGATTTATTTAATTATTTTAATTAAATTTAGGATTACTAATTGGTAAATATAATTTTATTATTATTTTAAGTGGTCCAATATCTCTAAAAATTTAAATTATTTTTCAACTAGAAGTTCCGATAACTTGTTTTGGGCTTGAGCCCAACTCGCAATTTAGGCCCAGATTAAAATTTACTCGGCACTTGAAGCCCATAACAGTCGCAAATTCAAGATTTTTTGATTTATTAAAAATTACAAAAGTTTTGAAAATAAAAATTCAGGCTATTACAAAAACCTTTGGGGGCAGCAACATTTGCATCTCACTTCATTGCAGCTTCGAACTGTAGGTCTTCCTGCCGTTTAGCTTGAAGGGGCTGCTTACAGATTAATTATTTGCGTTATATTATTCTCTGTTATTAAATAGATTTGTATGTAGTTTGTTATTTCTAATTGATAGTTCTTACACTCTTAGTAAGTTATCCTTGATGTAAACTACTCTATTATACAGAGTTGTATTTAAATAGAGTTGTATATATTCAATACGAGATATATCCTTTGTAACTACTCTATATACAGAGTTGTATAAATAGAGTTGTATTATTCAATACGAGATATATAGAAAACCCAATTCTTTCCAGATTTACAATAATAATACTAATATATCATCATCATCCTTATTATTATTATTCAACTAAATTTAAAAGTCATATAGTATTATTGAACTATTCAAAAAAAAAAACATTTATCTCTTAAATCATAATAATTATAAATAATTAAAATTATTTTTTTTATTACCTGTAAAAGTTATATAATATTATTTATCTTTTAGAAATTAAAATATTATATGTAATTTTTAATTAATATGTTTTAATGGCCATGGATTATTTATTTTTAATTAAAATATAATCTTATTAATTTGACTATTTTAAACAAATCATATTATTTATAACTATATATAGTTTTGGATTTTTGATAAAACTAATAATGATGATCCAAGAGTTATATAGTATTATTTATTTTTTATTTTTTTTGAAAATTATTTATTTTTCATTAAAATATTACATATTTTCTTAATCAAAATTTTTTGGTTTAAAATTATGATTTAAGAAAATTAAAATAGTTATTTGTATGGTTTGAGATTTTTAATAAAATTAATTGTGCTTGAATAATCTCTAAGAGATGAATAGTGTTATTTATTTTTATAATGTTAATAAATATTAAAATATTAAATATTTTTTAATTAAAATCTTTTTATAGCTATGGCTAATTTTCAATTAAAATATTATATATATAGTTAAAATATTTTAATTGGTTATGCTGAGGACGTTTTTACGATTTTTAATTAAAATTTTGTATTTTAATTAATATAATTAATGATATTTTAGAATTTTTAATTAAAATATTTTAAAGATATAATTAGAATATTTTAAAATATCTCTAATGTGATTAAGGATAAATTAAAAAATCTCATTATTTTCTCTTAATTTCCTTTTTTTTTTTATCGTGTCTCCCAATTTCTCAAAGATCCAACAAGGGTAGCCCATCGCTGCCTTCACATATTAGGCCAAAGAATGGGCCCCAACGAACTGGAGCCTAGAACCATATGCATAATGCTGTCCAACATTTTAAAACAAGTCATCAGACAACCTCAAACAAATGTCCAACCCCTGATGAACTATTTTACAGAATCAAGGTATCTCTGTTGGAATGGAAAATAGTAAAATAACATTTTTATTTAAGCTAAAAAAAGAAAAGTGGGCCACATGATGACGTGGAAATATCAATCTTGGTCCTGGGTCCCACAGAGTCCCATGAACTGTGAGTTTCCTTGATGGAGAAGGAGCGAAGGATTTGTCTGTGTCAGAATTCTGTTCGGGTAAAAGGAAAAAAAAGGCGAAGCCTATTAAAAAGGTCTTTGTTTCAACAGTTTGTTTAATCTCAAACTGTTTTTACTCTCTGGTAAGTCGGACACTAGTATCTCTAACTCTATCTTTTCTCTGTGGATATGTCAGTTTGTCTGTGTGCTTTAGGGTTCTTGAATTTGTGATAACGGATAAATTCGAATTTTGGGCAAGAGGTGCTCAGAAAAAGAAAGAAAAAGGAAAAATAAACACACCCTTTAAATACAGCCAGGTTTCTTTCTGAGAATAGCAAGTGAACAGTAAGTTCATGCTTTTTATTGTCTGTTCTTTGAAATTTTTATTTTTGTGTAGGATATAAATATATGTCCTCTTAGTTCTGTTTCTTGGTTTGTTATGCATGTTTTTGCCTTTTTAACAATTTTCAATTACTTGGAATTGTTTTATTTTAGTGCTCAATTTGTTCTTGTTTAAATTATAAGTTTCTCGTCTTTTGTTGTTATCATAGTTAATTATTGAATATGCATATCTTGTTTGATTGCAGTGAAATGCTATCCAGTGGGGTTATGAGGGTATAATCTCAATTTCCTTCAAAGGGTTTGTGCATATATAGTTCATTTTGAAATATGGCATCATCTCATAGTAATACTCACACTGAAGCAGCCAAACTGGAACAAATTATCACTGAATTCTTTGCTAAAAGTCTTCACATAATATTGGAGTCGAGGGCTCCTTTTGTGTCATCTCGTAATTATAGTGGTGAACAAGGTATATTGTCTCCATCTTCGTCTTCATCATCCTCCTCAGGTGTAAGGCCAAGAGATAAATGGTTCAATTTAGCACTTAGGGAATGCGCGGCTGCACTTGAGAATGTTGATATCTGGCGCCAGAGCAATAAAGAACCTTTGGTTGTTGATGTAATTTTAGTGCAGAGGCCACTTGATTGGGACCCTGTTAATTGTTCCCCAAAAAAGGATTTTGACAGGAATCTTTCAAATAAGGAACATTATCCTTTTAGTTGGAATTCAGATCAGGAAGAATTAGGATGTGAGGGTAAGGGTGAACAAATTTTAGAGCGATGGATAATTCAATATGAGAGTAGGAGGTCAAGGGATAATGGTTGGGGAAGTAGGAGATCAAACAATACTTTGCATATGTTGTATAAGAAATCAATATTGCTGTTGAGGTCTTTGTATGTTACTGTCCGGCTTTTACCTGCGTATAGGATTTTCCGTGACCTCAATGCATCTGGACAGATTGGCACATTTACTCTTACTCATAGGGTTTCTTCTTTTTTTGAGCCCTTCACTCGCAGGGAAGAGGCTGAAATGCAGCGATTTGTGTTTACTCCTGTGGATACTTCTTGTGGTAGGCTTTGCCTCTCAGTGATGTATCGTTCATCACCCTTGGATGTAAGCTCTGAATCATCAACTCCAATGTCCCCACAGTTTATCCCTGATTATGTTGGAAGCCCATTGGCAGACCCACTGAAAAGGTTCGAATCTCTTCCTGTGTCAAAAGGTTCTCCATCATCCTTGCCTTTCTCAAGACGGCATAGTTGGAGTTATGACCTTTATAAAACATCTCCACCTTCAATTTCTTTCTCACCATCTCCCACTCATTCAGAATCGCATGCATTGATTTCTAATCCCAGTTCCTGTCGCATCCCGCCAATGAACTTGCCCCCTCATCCGCCTGAAACTTCTTCAGTTCATAAGAAGAACATGAGCTTTGATGAGTGTAGTCCTTCCCCTAACTTTACACCTTCCCCATCCCCATCACCTCCTATCTATATTCCTGGGAGTCACCTTTCCAAGGCTCTTTTGCGTTCTGAAAGTGCACCAGTTGGCATACCTGTAGGCAAACTTGCTAGTTCCCCTGTGTTTTCCAACAAGCCAAATGTGCCTCCATCACCTCCCTTCCAAAGTATCAGATCTGGTATTCCTAAAATTGATTCAAGTACAGGTTTTGTTCAGACTGAAGCATCAGTTGAGAAGGTATTATATGCTCATTACAGTGAATTTTTATGTCAAAGCCTTTTCTTTTGGTGTAAATTAATATTATTTTGTATGGTACAGTTGTTCTCTCTTGGAAAAGATGACATTAGAAAGTATTCGGGGATAAAGATATCATCCAATATTTCCCCACAAATTTCATTTTCCAGAAGTTCCAGCAGGTCTTTTCAGGATGATTATGATGATCCTGACTTTCCTTGTCCATTTGATGTGGAGGAGGATGAGATGACAGATCCAGGGAGCAGGTAATTGGTTGAATGGTTTGTGCTACCAAATTATAAACTGCTTGTATTTAATTTTGAGTGGAAAATGATAGGGCCTGTTTGATTGGATGTAGGGCAGCCATACATTAGCACTCCATCTGCGAAATTAGGTGTTTGGTTAAGCAAAAATAAGGTCCTGTTATTTGAGTATCCAATCTCTAGCTTTTGTGTTTATAGCTAATAACAACCCATGAATCCAAAGGTATCAGAAAGCTAGAATGGATTTGTTACCTCTGGGTTTGTTACCTCTGCCATGTTCTGATGCTAGAGGCACTGCTTATCCTAGGTCTTGTATTGGCTGATTGAGCCATTCCTCCATTCTATAAGAAAAAAGGGATAAAAAAAACTCTACCTAGTGATGGTTTTCCCTTAGCAAGTAACCCCTGGGGTGGTGGGTACTGAATGAGAATTTGGAAGAGGAAGTTAATGAAGGTAAAGGAGTTTGACTAATGTTATTTTGTTGGTAGTCTTAAAAAATAGGAAATGTGTGTAAAACCAACTATTTACGAGCCTTACATCTGGCCCCTTGACCCCTTATTTGGGTTAAGAAAAATAGATATTTGGAGATTAATGGATGTAAACACGCTTGATTAACTTCTATTTATATCCTAAAATAACTTCTCAACAGAGACAAGAGATTATCCTCGATTTATATTTACTCTGACCCCATCAAACCTACTCTAATGCAATGCCTTAGGAAACAAGGAATTTTGGTTTCTTGGGGTTCAGTTTGTTTAGGCTAGTTTTTGAGGTATCAGAAAGCTAGAATGGGTAGAGATCTAGGTATAACAGCCAGCACTTGTTAACCTAAAGTACCAAAAAGCAACAATAGCATAGGGACAACAAGTTCTGGAGTTTGTGGAGAAATATAAGCTACAACAAATAGTATCTTGAACAGAAATTAGAAGTGTTTAGGCTTCACAACTAAGCTTCTTTAGGTATCATGCCAAGGTCTCAGAAGCATTCACACCTAGAATTTGTTGCATCTTACAACTCAAGGAAGCTTTTTTTTTTTTTTTTTTTTTTTTTTTTTTTTCTTTAGGTATCATGCCAAGGTTTCTCAGAAAGCATTCCACCTTAGAATTTGTTGCATCTACCAACTCAGAGCTTTTTTTTTTTTTTTTTTTTTTTTTTTTTTTTTGTTGTTGTTGTCAAGGGCCGTAACTGAAGTACAGGCATTACTCAATAAGATTTTAGAAGACTCAATTTTTTTTTTTTTTTTTTTTTTTTTTTTGTTGTTGTTGTCCAAGGCCGTAACTGAAGTACAGGCATTACTCAATAAGTATTTAGAGACTCAAATTATAACTGAGTCTCTAAGAATTAAGACTTTGAAAGAAAACTAGAAAGATCAACATTCTAAATCAAAATGGAGTAGGATATAAGCATAACATGAACCGTTGCAAAGAAAACTCCCAAATTATGTATTCTATGTAATTGACCCTACCACAAAATAGAATGGAATCTAATATGCCTAAAAAATCAGGAAGTCTATCTTGTTATCATGTCAGCGGCACTTGTTATATTTTCTGATTGAAATTGTCCTATATCATGTGAAGGTTGCAGCTTGAGAATGTTGAGTAGCCTTCTTGTGTTCTTTTTGATACAAGATGTGGCTGGTCATCATTTTTTAGTGGATGCTACTAATAGGAGATGATCTTAAGCATCTTATTTAATGTGTCTTCCATTGAATCCAATTTTGTCTTCATATCTTTCTAGTGTCAATGAAAAGAGATAAAAAATTTGAATTCAAATTAGTGTTTCTCACCTTAGATGAAGAAGATCTAGCAACAACTTCAAGATTCTTGAGGCTTTATTAACAAATTAACGTATTACAAAATTCCAGCCTTTTTGAGCACTATAACAAAAGCATACGAAATTTTTTGTGTTTACTTCAAAATTGTATTAGCAAGTAATATTGTATATTTTAACCAAGTTGTATGAAATGGTATGCCTAATTATTTGGTTCATAATTTGTGAACTGACATATCACAAATATCACAGGTGGATTCTCTGTGTACATGTTTGGCCTAGAACTTTGGCATACCTAGCCCTATTTTATATGCATGGTAGGCCAAGCTCCCTTTCTAAGCCATTCACGTAGACAAACTTGCGTGCACCTTTAGGGTTGCGTAGGTGTGCACTTTGGGGTTTGAGGTTTGTGGGATGATTACTAAAATCTCCGTGATATTTTGCATGGATAGCTTCCTTGGGGTTGCTTAAAAATATTTGTTTAATCCCTATATTCTTTCTAAGCCCTATACACATTTCTGGTGCATGAGTTGTGGCTTGATCTTTGCCATACATGTGCTACGATTTTATCATGTTAAACAAATTTGGACATTCAAACTGGGCACTTATGAGGCTAACCATTGATGAATGGGATAAAGGTTTTTCTTTTCTAGCTCTATTCTGGTAGAAGTGATTATTTAGTCCTTGCACGCGTGATATGAGTGAAGCTGTCATGGAATTTGTGCAGAAAACATGGTAGTGTTATTAAGAGCATGTTGCAGCATAAGTGCAATGAAGGATGACATTGAAAGTCATTGCTTCTCTTTTACTGCAATTTGCAAACTTCAATTTGTGCTATTGTATTAGCCACATAATTTGTGCATGCTTCATTGCTTATGCGTGCTTGTGTATGCAGGTGGACATGTGTGACCAAGAATAATGAACCATGCAAGGTTTTGGATTCATATAGCCAAAACCCAAAATTTTCTGTTCTAAAGATAACAAAGGATTCATATGCCACACTCAACTAGTTTGGGACTGAGGCTTAGTTGTTGTTGTTGTTGTTGTGTGATTGAAGCAAATACATAGGGCAGAGCACAGTTTGGAAAACACCGAACTAATGAACCAAACCGACCCAGTTCGATTTGATATTTATATGACTGGTTTTATTTTCATTTTAACAGAAAGGATAATTTTTTCCTTTTCAGTCCAGTTTTTATTAAACCGAAAAAATAAGCTCAAATCTGCAAATAGTTAAAAGTGAACAGAACTGTACTGAACCAATTTGGTTTGTTTCAGTTCTGTACACTATTGGGTTTCGGTTTCGTTTGCATCTAAAAGAATTTCAGTCCATTACAATTTGCATCGGTTAAACTGAACGGACTGAATGCTCACACCTACTAATATATTCACATATTTGATTGAGCCTCACTTTTTACATTCTGCTGGAGCATACATGTTTTTTCTTCAAATTTGGTGCTGTAGAACTATCTTGTGGGCCAGTGAACTAAAAATGGAGAGGAACAGCAAGTAAAAACCATGGGTGAAAATACTTCTATTATTTGGCTCAAATGTATCAGCCTCAAAAACTTATTTGCTCTATTTATCTGGCAGGCCTGAATCATTTGATCAACAAGGGCATTTATGTGATCCACTTGAGCCAGGAGGGCTCTTTCCAATTAGAAAATCACAGGATGCTGCTGTTGGTGCTCTTGTACGTATGCTGAAGAAAGCACCACCACTACGCCAGGATTTCTCCACACAAGTTAATTTGTCACAAGAACCCAGTTCCAAATTCAGCAGCAGCAGCCTCCAAGAGCATTGTGGATCACCTGCAGCTCAGCAGGCTTCTTCAAGTATAGTGTCTTCAGGTCTTGTTTCATCAAAGACGACAGCTGATGCACTGGAAGAACTTCGAGGTTACAAAGAGATGATGAAAGACTTGTTGCTTAGTCAAGCTGGTAGGTCTGACGTGTCTGCTAATCCCTCTTCGATGCGAAAGCCTACAAGCAGCAGTCCAGCTGGTTTTTGAACTCTTGTTGATAGTTGCATATATATATGTACAGCATAATGGTTTAAGATGTTATTTATGTTATACAGATGAATGCTCTATAACCCCATTTCTTTTGTATATATGAGGTGATATGAATGGGGTTCGTAAATGTTGAAGGGTTATTATTAGCTTTTTGGTAGGTAAGTTCTCTACTTTGCCTATAACTGCTTAAAATATTGAGGTTGGCTTTTCAGCCATGCATCAATGATATATTTCTCTTTTTTGGCGCAATTTATGTTTTTGCCTGTTTTTCAATGTTTTTTTTTTTTTTTTTTTTTTTTTTTTTTTTTTTTTTTTTTTTCTTTTGGCGCAATTTATGTTTTGCCTGTTTTTCAATGTTTTTTTTTTTTTTTTTTTTTTTTTTTTTTTTTTTTTTTGTGTATGTGGTTTTTTTTTTTTTTTTTTTTGTGTATGTGGTATTGCAGTGTCTCAGATACGACATGCCGTCCAAACTGATTTTATGCCTTATTTTTCTTGATTTTACTATCTCAAGCGTCCTCTCATTTTATCTCCAATTTTTGCTATTTGTACATTTTGACTAATGTGATATTTATAATTTTGTTCAATCATGTTTGACCACAAATTAATCTCAGCATTCGCATTCCCGCGACATTGGCCAAGGCCAAATAGATAGATATGTCATTGAACTTTTCAAATAAAACATTACGACACCTTAAAATTTGCGAATGACCTATTATATCCTTATGGTTGTAAAAATATCTGTTATGTCTTTATAATTGTAAAAATCGATAACTTTATACGCCTCACATAATAATCTTAGAACAATTAAAAGAGCGTGTCTACAAAATTTCTTTTCTTCTTTCTTCATCTTCTTTTCTAATCTCTCTCTCTCTTCTATTTCTTTTCTTCTTTCTTCATCTTCTTTTCTAATCTCTCTCTCTCTCTTCTATCTATTTCATTATTCTTTTTCTCTCTTTCTCACTCTGTCTCTCTTGTTCCTCTCTTTCTCTCTAGCTATCCTTGCTGAATCCAAATGGTAAGGACGCTGTAGGGTTTTTCTAAAAAAGTTCAGAGACATATTTATGTATTTGACCACGCAACATTCATCTTGTAAACATGTTGAGCATTTATTATCCAACACTCACTCTCATAAAGCATTGTTAATTTGATCATAATCTTATATAACTTACCATTCATTACATCATGGGCGAAATGTATAGATTCACTCTTATACTTTATAAATTCAAAAAAATTATGGCACCCTAAACTTTAGAGGAGACCTATTATGCCTTTGAAGTTGTGAATTTTGGTAACATTATGCACCTCTTTATACTAACAATAAAAATTTCTTGGTGTTTTTGACTTTTATGTACAAAATATTAATTTGATATGTAATTAGTATAACTTTTAGAACATTAATTTTAACTTTTTTTCAATTATTCAATAAGTGTTTAGTAGATCTAATTTTATAAGTTCAAGTATTCAATAAAATAATTTTTCAAGTTAAAGTGTCTAATACGTGAAATTTTATATAAATTGAAGTGTTCAATTAATCAAAATAAAAATTAAGAGTGCCACAGGATTTATTTATATAAATATACATGGGTAATTTTATGCATCTGAGTCTTGTGCCATGCTTGCTCCTCTGTCGGAAATATGGTTTAAAATTGACAAGGACTTCTTTATGATTGGTTAAACAGGAAATCTAATATAATGCACACATTGAAACCGGGTTAACGAATTAATTATCCCAAACTTGTACATGTTATTGCAATTTTGTGTTAATTTTTTAAAATTTATTATTTTATAGCAGTAAAATATTTTTATTATTGTAATTAAAAAGTGACAATACTTTTATTATTTGTTAGAATTAAAATTTTTTTTCGTTCTTTTCCGTTCAATTTCTCTCTATATTTCCATCATTCCATTACACTTTTTTTCCTTCAAATTTATGAAACAAATTTAGTCTTTTGAAATATAGTTTTTAAATGAAAACCAAAACCTCTCGCCGCGTAAAACCATCAAAATCTTTGTCATCGCCACAAATCTTTTTTATCATTGAATTATTATTATTTTTTTTGTCATTGAAATATAGTATCCTCGAATTTATTGTATATCATTATTCTTTCCCATTATTCTTTCCTAAAGTAGGTCAACTATATAAAGCAATCTTAAATCGCATATTAAAACATAGTCTAATAGTAAATACATATATGACCCGACAATAGATCCGAGTTCGAACCTACTCCCCAATACTCAAAAAAAATAAAGCATCCTTAGGTCAACTATGTAAAGCCTATAAATAGGCACTCTCTTGTATAGTATAATTAAGGTAGCACTATACGATCTTAATTGCATTCAACTTGGTATCACTCACCTGTTATATCTCTTGGAGTTCGCAGATGCTTTGGTTTTTGCAGAGCCGTCAGCTTTAAGGTTATGTTACTGGTTCTGTTACTACACCTCTTTCCTCAACTTCTGATTAAATCACACGTATGCCAGATTGGGAAGCTAACACTGTCAAGATCATAAGTTGGCTTGCTAACATCACCTCACCAAAAATCGTCAACTCCTCTTTCCTCAACTTCTGATTAAATCACACGTATGCCAGATTGGGAAGCTAACACTGTCAAGATCATAAGTTGGCTTGCTAACATCACCTCACCAAAAATCGTCAACTTTTTGATAATTTTTAGACAGCAAAGCAAGTTTGGGATTTCTTGGCTGCTATAAATACAGTCGTTGATCAAAACTCCTAGTACCATATTGATTAAGAACTCCAGTCTCTTAGACAACAATCTGGTCAGTCAGTTCGAGATTATTATCTCCATGGAAATTCTATGGGATAGGTAGTCTTACCCACAACAATGCAGCTTTTGCATAGTGCATTACAATAATTAAGGTAACAACAAACATCTTCGACAGTTTTTGATGGGCTTGCAAGACAAATATGATGAATGACATTCTTCGCTTCTCAATCAAATTCCTCCTTCCACTCTAAAGCCTGCTCTTGCAGATATCAAATATGAGGAAACCCGAAAGAACACAATTGCCTGTTTTTATTTCTCTGCGGGAAACCGTATCATCTCAGTCTATACTGGCAACTTCTAGCTTTGTTTAAAAATCAACTCCTACGATATAATGCTATTATCACAAAGATGAATACACAATGTAGATTGTTGCACTCAAGGCTCGGGATGCAAGTAAACAGAAATCTTTCTCTTGTCTAGCAGCTGCAGTCACGGACAAATGTAACCTCCTCTAAGTCTCCTTCTGTCTCCACTCTGCAGTCTACCTCAGATGAACTGATGGTGATCAATCAGCTAACTCAGTCCCATAATATTACTTCATTTAGTTTTATAATAAACTATATTTTTTCCATAATAATACGTCAATATCAAAATATATTTATAATACATCATTTAGTTTTATAACAAAATATATCTTCCATATATTTGCAATGGCAAGAAGGATTTTTATTTCTGTGATCACTATGATTATTTCAATCATGACCCCATTGATACACTCGGTCACAACTATGTCCTTGTCCTCATTCACACTCATTGATATACTCGGTCACATTTGCAGAGAAGCCCATACCAACCATTTCGTCAGTAAGTTGTGTTGCCATGAACAAATCATTGTTTTTGAGATATCCTTGGATAATCACATTATAAGAGCAACTATCTGGCATGCAACCATTTCCTTCCATTTCGTCAGTAAGTTGTGTTGCCATGAACGAATCATTGTTTTTGAGATATCCTTGGATAATCACATTATAAGAGCAACTATCTGGCATGCAACCATTTCCTTCCATTTTCCTGAAAACCCTCAATGCTTCATCTACTAATCCTTCCTTACAAAGTCCATTTATCATTATATTGTAAGTGTAAATACTAGGCTGCAATCCTTCTATGGAAAGTTTAGAAAATAGTTCCTTTGCATTTTTATGCCTTCCAGCTTTGAACATACCATCAATTAAGGCATTATAGACAATATGATTAGGCTTCAATAAGTTCGTTTGCATTTCATGAAATAGGGTCAATGCCATATCTATACACCCATACTTACACAGAAGCCATCTATCAAAACTGAGTAAGCCACCACATTTGGAGAATGGCCACTAGCACACAAGTTCATGAAAAACTTATGTGCATTCCAAGGGCTCTTTGCTTTACACAAGCCACACATAAGAGAATTATAAGTGGCATGGCTAGGAATCAAGCCTTTGCAAGACATTTCATCGAGAAGCTGCATTGCCTCATCTATCATTTTTCTCTTACAGTAACAATGAATTAATATATTGTAGGTAAAAACATTAGTTGTACAACCCTTGCTTACCATTAGATCAAACATTTCTCTAGCTTGATCCACTTTATTGTGTAGACAATATCCATCCATCAATGAACTATAGGTGATAACATCAGGTTTCATTGCTCTCTGCATCATTAATTCGACCACATCACGAGCCTTTGAAACCATTCCTTCTTTGCAAAGTCCATCAATCAACCCATTGAAGGTAATTAAATTTGGTGTGATGTTCACTTCCGACATTTCATTAATCAGCATAACAGCTTTCTTCCATCGGCCTGACTTGCACAGACCATGGATTAACGAGTTGTAAGTCACAACATCAGGCAAGATACCTTCACTCTTTATTTTCAAGAAGAGGTTGAATGCCTCAATAACCAACCCATCCTTTAAAAGGCCATCGATCATAGCACTATATGTCACCACATTAGGCTTACAACCTTCCTCGACCATTCTATTCAGCATTCCAAAGGCCACATTGGTTTTCCCAATTTTACACAGACAGTTCACAATCACAGTATAGGTATAAATATCAGGTTGATACCCTTTTGCAACGATCTCATCAAACAATTCCACAGCTTCAACAAATTTATCCTCTCTAAAAAGCCCATTAATCAAGCTATTAAAGGTTGTAATGGTAGGCCGAAAACCAAGTTTGATGATTTTCCCCACGAGAGAGTACCCAAAATTCACACGGTCTAGGTGGGAAAAGCAATTGATCAAAGTACTAATAGAATAAATTTCAAGTGAAATTCCAAAAACTTCTATCTCTTTATACAAAGAAATGACAGTCTCATAATGTTAGAAGTGCAGAAAATAATTGATTAAATTCTCAAATGGGTGGTGAGGGATTCCTATGAAGCATCAAACTAAACGAAGATAAAGCATCATCAATGTTATCGAATGAAACAGATTTGCCTTTACCTCTCCTACGTGTGTTGCTGCTAGAACTACTGTAAGAAACAGAATCAAAAAATACCCGTCAGCCGATGAACCCGAAAATTGGTAAGGCGTCTCCAGCTGCTAGTTGACAGCATCTTTTCTCTATGCTTCACAAAAGCGAAAGACCAAATATTGGATACAGCTTTTGGAAGAAATTTGATAATGGCGAAAGAGAATTCGGCTCTCCTTCTTAAGTTAAATCTCGCTTCTTGAATAATGAAAAATGGGTCGGATCACCCATGATGGGTCAACCCGGTCCAAAACATATCACATTTCTTTTTTAGACCCACAGCCTACCAGGATTATTGTTTTTACGACATTTGACGAAGTTCATTGAGATATTTCCACAAATGCATATTTTGGAGGCTATACTTTATCAAAAAAAAAAAAAAAAAAAAAAAAAAAATTAAAATCTCTTTCCTTCTTGAATAAATGAAAAATGGGTCGGATCACCCATGATGGGTCAACCCCGGTCCAAAACATATCAGCATTTCTTTTTTAGACCACAGCCCTACAAGGATTAGTTGTTTTTTACGACATTTGAAACGAAGTTTCATTGAAGATATTTCCACAAATGCAATATTTTGGAGGCTATACTTTATCAAATAAATAAAAAAAAAAAAAAAAAAAAAAATTGGTGGCTTCCTTATACTTTTGCGGGTCCTAATAAAGGTACTATTAATTGTTTTTTTCGTAATTTAGTCAGAATACCTCAAATGCAAAAGAAGCGGCGTTACAAGTAATTATCTTACTGTCAAAAATATATGCCATGAAAAAAAAAAAAAAAAAAAAAAAAAAAAAAATTGTGGCTCCTTATACTTTGCGGGTCCTATAAAGTAACTATAATTGTTTTTTTCGTATTTAGTAGATACCTCAAATGGCAAAAGAAGCGCGTACAAGTCACATTATCTTACTGTCAAAAATATAATGCCATGTCAGAGAAAGAGCTACACATTACATGCCACATTAGATAATATGGTTTCTTTCTTTCCAAGGTAGACTTTCTAATTTTCAGTGTTTTTTTTTTTATTTGCAAACAACCAATGCATTAACTGAGAAAGAAAAGCTTGGAAAAATAAATCCCTAAACTAAATTAGAGCAAACGAAGGAGAGATTGTGAGAGAAAATTCTTCAACTCGAATCGACCCATTGCATTTGTTGCGAAATGGATCCAGGTGAAGGAAAATTGAAGAGCTACTTTACAATCCATAAAGGTATGATTTGGGTTAGATTAAAAGTGTTTAGTTTTGATTTTGAAGACTATTGCATGTTGTTTTTTTGTTTTATTTGTGTAGAATGATTGACATTTGTGCTTTTTTGAGAGGGTTTCACATGCAACAGTCAAAGTTTGGTTTTTTGAAATTAGTTAAAAGAGTTAGGGTTTTCAAGGGGTTTCAGATGCACCTTCTACCTCTAATTTGGTATTTTGTTAAAATAATGAAATTATTACTTAAAATGTGTGCTTTGTATTTGGGTTATTTGCTGGAAAGTATTTGGGTTAAATGTTCCATTTTTTTTGCACTGAGAAGAGGATAAATATTTTATGGGTTCATGGGGGGCATTTTGAAAATATACCCAAAGGGTATACATTGGTGGAAGGAGAACCGTAGAAGCATTTGTTTACCCTGACAGATGCTCTATCATTGAGTGTCGTGCTAAAGCACTTGAGCTAAGGTACAGTAATGTGATAGGGTTCTTCCATAGATGGTTGGTGGCAAATGAGACTGAGGTTTTTACTATCTTGGACACTGGTAGAGACCTACTGGTGGCATTGGATTCCATTCAAAATGGAGGAACATTGGAGATTTATTTTGAGCATGGAGTTGATGTTGCTGAAGTTATGGAGGATGGTGCAGGTTTAATAGAGGGTATTAATGAAGGAAGTGAAAATGAAGGAGTGGATAAAACGAGTGAAAATGAGATTGGGGGAAACATGCAAAATGCTTTTAATGAAAGTGCCAACCTGTCAGGGAGTAATGTGCAAGCCGATAAGTGTGGTGGGGTTAATTTGAAGATTCGAGCGGGGATGGGGCAAATGTGGAAGAGTGTGCTGGGGATGGGTCAAATATGGAAGATTTAGATGGTGGTGGGGCCAATGTACAAGGGTTTGAGGTGCTATAAACAAATGTGGTAAGGGCAGATATTGAGAAGGCTTCTGTAGCATCTAAAGAAGGGCATTGCACAGAAATACATGATAATAGCTCTAATGGAGAAAGTGAAGAGGAGAATAATAGTGATGAGAGTGAGGAAGATTCTTTTGTTGATGAGGATTATGAGGGTGATGAGGGAGATGACAAAGATGGAAGTGATGTGAATAAGGAGCTCATATTTGCAAGAGAAAGAGGTAGAAGTTTTAAGAGGAGATCCAGGGTTCCAGGGGGCGATGAAGTTGAAGATATGCCTCTTGGTGAGGCTAGAGATGATTTTGGCTTTAGAGGTGAAGACCTTCTAAATGACAGATACAAGGGGAAGACAGGGGCAAATGAACCTTACTATGATAGCTCAGATCCAGACAACAGAGAGGTCAGTGATGATGATGAAACTGAGGGGGGGGGTGTAGAAGGTACCTCAGGTAAGAAAAAAAGCAGAAGCTTGCATTATGATCCTAACACTAATGTGCCTTACTTTGAATTGGGTATGATATTTGATAGTGTAGTTGAATTTAGAAGGGCAGTAAGTAAATATGTAGTGGCTATGGGTGTTGATATTACTTTGAGACCTAATTGTAGGACTAGAGTGAGAGTCAAATGTAGGGAGGCTTGTCCATGGTTATTATTTGCTAGCATTGAGTCTGAGATAAACAATTTTATTGTAAGACATACAAACCTCATCATAGGTGCTATAGAACTAATAAGAACAAATAGTGCAATTCAAGTTTCATTGCTAGGAGAATTCAAGAAAGGATTTTGTCTCAACCTAGTATTAAAGTTAGAGACATTCAAGACCTGTGTAAGAATGTTTTGGGTGTTTATGTAGGTAAAACAGTAGCTAGAAGGGCAAAGAATAAGTTGTTAATGGCTATCATAGGGGATTATAGGGTTGAATTTCCAAAATTGCATGACTATGCAGATGAGATTAAAAGAACCAATCCTGGTTCAAATTGATTTGCAAGATGCAAAAGGAGAGATGATGGAATGCAAGATTTTAAAAGATTTTACATGTACTTGTACGATTGTAAGCAAGGATTTTGACGGGTGTAGGCAGATATCTAGGTTGGATGGGTGTTTTTTGAAGGGTCCAATAGGTGGGCAACTCCTGGTTTGTGTGTCTAAAGATGGGAAGGGCTAAATGTTTCCCATTGCTTGGGTTGTGGTGGAAATTGCGAATACTAAGAATTGGACATGGTTATATCAACTCTAAATCAAGATCTTGGCATTTCTAATGGACTAGGGTGGATAGAAGTGACTGATATGCAAAAGGTAAAGCGAAAACTCCTTTTTTTTTTTTAATTCCTTTCAACATGTGCTTCACTGACTTTTGTTAAATACAACATCAATGTAGGGTTTTGATAAGGCAAACACTCAAGAATTGCCTGAAGTGGAGCATAGGATGTGTGCAAGACACATATGGACTAATTGGGCAAAAAAAAAAATGGAGAGGATAGGAAAGGAGGAAGAAATTCTAGGAGGTTGCTAGGTCACCATTTGAGGTAATGCTTAAGGATAAACTTAAAGATATCAGTAAATTAGAAGCTAGTGGAATAATTGATGACTTGCTTTACTATAATCATGCAACATGGTGTAGGGCATTCTTTAATACAAACACAAAGTGTGATGTTGTAGAGAATAACATATGTGAAACTTTTAATGGTTGGATATTAAGTGCTAGGTTGAAGTCTATTACAACAATGTTGGAAGAAATAGGTGCAAAGTAATGGAGAGGATTAAGGATATGAGGGAATTCTCTAAAACTTGGATTTTTGATATATCTCCAAAGGCAATGGAGAAGCTTGAGTTGCACAAAATCCTTGCAATAAAAATTGCACTCCAAGGTGGAATGGTGAATCTGGATATGAGATCATTGAGGGAGAATATCAACATAAAGTGGATTTAAGGTTACTGATTTGTACTTGTAAAAGTTGGGATTTGAAAGGGATACCTTGCCAACATGTTATTTGTGCAATGTATCATAAGAAGATGAACCCTGAGGATTATGCGCATCACTGGTACATAATTGACACTTTAATAAATCCTATAGACACTGTATCCAACCAGTTAGATGAATGAAACTATGGCCTGAGTCTCAAAATCTAATCATTTTACCACCTAAACCCAAAGGAACTAAGCCTGAAAGAAATAAAATAGCAAGGAGGAGAGATAAGGATGAGCCAAAGAAGGCAAAAATAGGAAAGTTAATAAGAAAGGGTATACAAATTACATGTAAAATATGGAAAGGGGTGGGTCATAATAAGAGGGGATGTCTACAGAGGAGAAATGATGGAGTTCAGGTACCAAATATACTATGTTCTTAATATTTGCTTTATTAACAGTCATTGCATTCAATTAATGGAAAATACATACTAATTTAAGGGCTCCAACATAAACTCTAAGGTTGCTCAGCCTACTGCCTCCACTACATCACAAGTGACTGATCCATCTCCCTCCAATAGGCCACAATCAGTGCAAACAAACACACTACCACGAACAGCCAAAATGATAAGATCAACCTCAACTACACAAGTTAGGTCACCTGTCACTCCATCTCTTGTTTCAAGATCAAATATAGCTACAACACCAAATCAACATGAAGGTAAAATTTATACTATGATGTTTTTCTACTGCAATTTGATATTTTGTAAATATTTATTGTATTATGTGATTGAATGATGGAGTACTATGTTGAGACAGTTGGAACTAGTAATGATTTTTATTCTGGTGTTGCTACACCTACTGTTGGAAGGGGTAGGTGTGAAGGTTCTTGTGGAAGGGGTAGGGGGTAGGGGTGAAGGTTCTGATGTTGTAGGTTATGATGGAAGAGGTAGGGGTGAAGTTTCTACTACAAATGTAACAGCAGCTGGAAGGGGTAGGGGTGAAGGTTCTAGTACAAATGTAGTTGCTATTGGAAGGGGCAACGGTGAAGCTTTTGTTGGTGACAAGGGTAGAGCTGCTGCATTAAAAAGGAGTTATGCTGGTCCCACATTTGCTTCCCAAGCAAAGAGACATGTAGGTCCTTAGGGCGTGGGAGTCTACATTAATGAAAGGACAGGGGAGAGTACATATCAAGTAAAATTAAAAAAATGCAGTTCATACATTGTTTTTTCATTTGGGCATTATGTAATTGGTCTAATCTTGGTCCAATTTCTAGTAATCTTTGAATTTGCCAGCAAGAGTGATAACACGGCAAAGTAATGTGAAATCCTCAGCTGTGGTGACAGAAGACATTGGTTTCAAGCTACCAATTCTCAAATGGAAAGGCAAAAAATGCAACAGCTGCAAGACCATTAACTTAATATAGGGCAACTACACAATTCATGATGCAGCAATCAAGAGAAGCAATCATGTTTGCTGGGTATACAAGTCAGAGTAGTCAAGCATCACAAACAAGCAATAACCCCTCACAAGATAGTGGAAATGCATGAAAAATGAACCTACTTGTATTGAGATACTAGTGGATTTAGGATATTATGGATGTTTTTGGTAATGATAGGACAAATGCAAACAATTAGCTTTTTATTGTGTTATATTTTTGGTGATGTATTTAGTTAGTCAAAGATTTACTTGTTTCTCAGCATATAAGGGATCCAAAATATGTAATCAACATTTCACATCCAAATGAATCTCAGTGTGTTATTTTTAAACAATTTCTCAATTTCTTATTATGGATGACTAAGTCTAATTCAATTATGCAAATGTTGATATATTGAAAATGAAATAATAGGAAACATGGACCAAATTTCATTCCAAAATCACCAAGGTACAAAAGAAGGAGGTTTTTAAACACACCTCCAGCAATAGCATTACACTTTCCAATCACGCACATTACAATTGCAAAAATCTAAACACACCTAAACCATTCCCTAATTTTCCTAAATACAATTCTCCTAAACAGTGCCCCTAAATAGAACCATACAACCAATACAAACACATAAAACAAAAATAGCCAGCTTAAACTTCTTCAATTTTTCCTTGGCTTTTTTACTATCTTCCTCATAATCCTTCATCCTCTTCAATAATCCAAGAATTACATGTTGCACATGCTCTGGCATTGGGGGATCCAACCATTGAAAGAAATTGCAAGCTCCCATTTTCTGAAATTTCCCATAAAATGAAAAAATAAAACCCCATCAACAATCTCATTCAAATAATCAGTTGTAAATCATCAAGAAATTACAAAATTAACTCACCAATTAGAATATACCCATCTCATACTGTCTACAATTGAAAAACCTCCTCCCTGAGTTCGCTTCAGTGAAAGAGACGTCCAGCACTGCTGTTAGACCACAGTAGCAACTCGGGATAATGAAATCAAGTGGAGTGTCCATTTCGATTTCCTTCAAATCGCATAAATCACCCAGTTGTGATGATGAAAGATCCTAATTTTGTATGAACCCTAAATTGGAGAGCTGAGAGTAACGTTTTAATTGAAGGAGTGAGAATAGGTGAGAGGTTTAGCCTAAATGAAATAAAACAGTAACTTATTTTCTCTTTCCTCTATGCCAACATGGCAAGATGCACAAGGCTTCACTCTCTTCACAATCGCGTGAATACTCACGCACCACTTCCAGCATGGCAAGGGATCTACTAAATACGAAAAAAACAATTAAAGGTACCTTATAGGACCCCCGCAAAGTATAAGGGGCCACAAGGTCTTTTGGCAAAGTATAGGCTCCAAAATATGCATTCGGCCTGAGATATTTGGATATAGGACATGTACTTGTTCAATGCTCTTTCTTGCCACATTAATAATATATATTTTCTGTGTGATGATTTCATTCATTGTTTTCTTTCTTTATAATTCTTCTATTTTAGATGCTAAAAAGGGTTTTTATTTTTGTGATCATTTTGATTATTTCAATCATGACCCATTGATATACTGGGTCAAAACTTTGTCTCATCCTTATTCACACTTATTATTATTATTATTATTATTATTATTATTATTATTATTATTATTATTACTACTTCTTTCACTTAATGAAAGAGCATATCCAATTCAGTAAGTTTAATGGTTTTTGGTGAAAGCTCATTATTTTGCTTAGCAATAAGAAAATATGAAATTAACTTAAAATATTTTTCAAAGTTTTTTTTATATAGGAGCGGTGCTCATTTGTCTCTTGAACTTGAAACTAATATACAATTTATCAAACAATCAACTTTTTACACAAATTACAATTTACCATTTGAACTTGCATCAATAATCAAAAAGCTAAAATTTTACCAAAAATAAAATAACAACAATTTTTAATCTTTTAACTAATAAATTTTGGTGGTCAAAAATATTTAAAAAATCATTTTATTTTATTTTTGGTAAAAAATTAAACTTTTGATCATTTGGTACAAGTTTCAGGGACAAATTATATATATATATAAAAGTTAATTGTTGAGCAAATTGTATGTCACATTTAACTTTTAACTTCAGAGCATAAAATGAATATCACTCTTTCATGATATTGCTATTATAAGAGCATATTCAAATGATAAAATAAATTAAAATTACTCTCCCTGTTCTCTTTATTTAGAGAAAATAGAAAAAACTCTTGGATTAAAAAAGTTAGTTAAATTAAATTTTCTTCCTAAAATGTCTTTCATTTCATCATTAATTATGGGAACAATAGCCGATACAAAAAGGCAATCCCAAGAAGTGCATATATTGTCTACTTGCATCATTTGAACGTCACTTCCAACCTTCTTTATCAACTCTTTTTGACTTTATTAAAATGGGGACGTTTTACATAATACGTGCACAAAAACGAAAAAAGTTTAGAGCCAAAGTAAAGGTCAAATTTTTTAACTTATTCATTAACAGCCACAAGTTTCCAAAATTTTTGGCGAAAATAAAGGAGGAAAAACTTAAATTTTGGCTTTAACTTGTTTAAACTTGAATGTTTTTTCAATTCAAATTCAAAATTAAAAGTAAAAATTTGGTTTCTCTAAATTTAAATGAAATTTAGAAAGTAGTTCCCAAATGCAATACATCGCGATCAACATGAAATAGAATTTGGAGCCAAATTTTTTAAGTTTACAATCAGACTCCTTGACTTCTAAACCTTAGCTACATATAAATGAAATCACTATGATCTGATTCAAGGAAAATCTATTCACTTCTCCATAACATCTAAATCGATTACACCATATCCAGAAATGGCCACTACTTTGCATCCTCCAGACTTGAATCCTATACATAATGAAGCAGAAATGGTCGTGGTTGTCTACAATATGAGTATATGAATTAATTCTCTTTTCAATTTGTAATCTTGTTACCTTATCTTATCAATTTATATTCATATACTTGCGCATTCCTAAAAATTGCTTGACATATTGTATTTGGCCTCTTAACAAGTTTTAATTTGAAAGTTGGTACTAAAATCTGAGTTTTAGTATGAGTTTGAAGGCATAATTTTTTTTAAAAAGTGCACAGTCTAGCAAAATATGTGACAATTTCACATTTTGAAAAGTGCATAACTAATATTAATAAGGCTACAACGTGGCTTACGAAAGAGTACAACTATTATAAGGATTTGAAAAAGTGTGTGGGTCCCGAATATGTATGGCACAACCCAAGAGAAGGGGTGAATTGGGTTTTCTAAAAACTGAAATAAATTTTAGAAATTCTAAACAGAAATTAGAATTCTAAGCACAGCGGAAAACACACACAGAACTTTGTGAGAATCTTTGTTTACCTTATCTTTATCAATTTATATTCATATACTCTGCGCATTCCTAAAAAATTGCTTGACATATTGTATTTGGGCCTCTTAACCAAGTTTTTAATTTGAAAGTTGGTACTTAAAATCTGAGTTTTAAGTATGAGTTTGAAGGCTCATAATTTTTTTTTAAAAAGTGCACAGTCTAGCAAAAATATGTGACAAATTTCCAACATTTTGAAAAGTTGGCATAACTAATATTAATAAAGGCTACAACGTGGCTTACGAAAAGAGTCAAACTATTATAAGGATTTTTTGAAAAGTGTGTGGGTCCCGAATATTGCTATGGCACCAGAGAAGGGGTGAATTGGGTTTTCCCCTTAAAAAACTGAAAATAAATTTTAGAATTCTAAACAGAAATTGAATTCTATAGCACAGCGGGAAAACACACACAGAACTTTGTGAGAATAGAATATGGATTAGAATATCCTCAACAATGTTTCTAATTATAAAGAGATAGAAAGGTCTGTGCGAAGTGCAGCTATTGATTAGAACAGCTTCTCACTAACTTATACACTATCAGAAACTTCTTATGAAGTAAAGTTTAATAGAAATTTTGGAACTTCCTCATAAAGTTTGAAGAAAATCAAATAAAGCTAAAATTGTGAAATGACAAGTTATTAAATTCAGAACGTTCTTCAACAGAGCCTTTAATCAAAAATCAGAACACTTTATGATGGAGAGCCTATTCAAGATTTAGAACATCCTCCATAAAGTTTAGAAAAACATTGAAATAGGAACTCAACAGTGAAATTATACTGTGAATAGAACAATAGAGTTAAACAGTGGTATATTCACTTTATTAGAATACCAGAGTCCTAATGGTTCAGGATAGAATGAGACCTTATTGCCGTTTTTAGAACATCTGAATTATTAACAATTTTAGCATTTTCTAAAAATTAAAAACAAGAGTGTAAAAGAGAGAGTATTAATCAAAACTTCAAGAAATAAAAGAGTATCAACAACCGAGAATTATAGTGGTTGCGGCAACTAAACTCGCTACATCCACTCCCGACAAGACGCATCTTGAAGATCCTCAACTAAGTTAATCTCTTTTAAGGTAAGAGACAAATACCCAACAGTACAAGGCAATAGATCAAAAACCTAGATCTACCCTTATTGTTCCCACTAGATTTTCCCAAAGGTTCTAGTTAACGCTCAACCCTTTCTGTTTCTGGTGAGTACATAAAACTCGGTTCAAGACATTACTATCCCACCATGGAGAAAAGGTCGCTTGATAACCTCTATCGTCAATAGCTTCTAACCTAAAGCTATTAACACACAAAAGTTTAACAAATAAAGATGCCTGTCTACTATAGATTTACAACAATCTAAATAACAAGAAGAGAAACGCCCATATAAGCACAGGAAAAACAATTTTATTCAGAATTTAGAAAGATCGATTAGAACACAGAATTGGTTTTCAAAGCAATTGTAAAAATGTCTTTTCACTTCAAATATTGAAAAACGTTAAGAGTAGAGATCGAAAAGAAAATGGGGGTAGAGAGTAAGTTTGAGAGATAGGGATTCGTTCAATGGGAGAGTGGCTCTTAAAAACTAAAAAGCTCTTACTTTCACCAAATGTTTAAGGCGTGAACGTTCTTTATATAGGAACAAAGGAGCTGTCCGCCTTTTGGAAAAGAGATTGAAATTAGAATATCTTCTTTCCCCTTATTTTAGAAAGATATGAAAATCTTTGTTAAGCCAAAAATTATTTTATCCTTTTTTTGGTAAGAAGATAAAAACCTCGATTTTCACTTTGCCTTTAGAATAAGATTTTCGACAGCGTTTAATTTTTGGAAAGATAATTTTTGCGGAAAAGGATAACTCTTACTAAAAACCCGAAGGAGATTCTCCCTTCGTTTTTAAGGTAAGAAAATAACTTTTAAGTATATTAGATCTTTCAAAAATATATTTCCGAAAAAAGAGAGTAATTTGGTATTACCAAAAACATTAAGAGAAGAAATTAGAGGAAAAAATCTTTTCGATTTAAAAGAAATATTCGAAATAAATTAGTTGAAGAACTAATTTTCCGAAAAATATTTTTGAGAGAGAAAGATTTTTGTGCTCATATATGGATTTTCTCTCTATCCTCAAAAGTTTCCTAAATACCTAGCTTACTAGGTTCTTCGAAATTTCTTCCACACTCAATGTAGGACTTTGCCTTGTAATGATTTCTTTCCAGAGACAATTCTGCAAAAAATAAAATTAGGCACCAAATATCATAATTTTAAATTTATTTGTTTTGAATTAATCATCAAATCCGAGACTTAGAAATTGACCTTGAGCAAACAATCTCCCCCTTTTTGATGGATGAACAAAACAATAAATTTTAGCAAACATAAAAACCATGTGCTTCCCCCTAGAATTTTATGGGATATAAGTTTCTAATCATGCAAAAGGTTTTTAGAGTAGAGGCAGATTAGAACACTGTATTTTTGCTCCCCCTAAATAGATGCAGTAAACTGTTTTATGTTTATGAAAATTAGAACTAGGGAGGCCTTTTTAGAAACTGATTTTAGAACTAGCAAAAATAGGCAAGATATTCTAAGTTCTAACAATTAGAGCATATGTATATTAGAACTAGCATAGATTGACAAGATGTTCTAAGTTCTGTGAATACTCAAATTTTGAGACTCAAAAAGCCTGTTTTCCCAGACCACAAATAGCCTGGCCGGACCGGAGGCTATTTTGGAAGTTCATCGGAAGTATACATATATGGTACTCGGAACGTCCGGAAAATTACGGGGATCACGGAACTGGTCCCGGAATATTTTTTGGAGGTCTAGAACTCTCAAAAAAGCCTTTGGAGCGAAAAAATAATAGATAATAGAAAGGCAGATTTTTTGGAGGTCCAGAACTCCCGAAAAAGCCTCTGGAGCGAAAAAAAGGCACAAGTCGATGTGCCCGCCCTGTAGCCCACCCTCAAGGGCAGTCCAGCCCGCCCAAGCAGGGCGGGCACGCCCGCCCGGCCCAGGCAGGCTCACCCGCCCAATTGGGGCGGGTACGTGGGGCGGGCACGCCCGCCCTGGGGGGTGGGCATGCCCGCCCTCAAAAGGCAGCACGCCCGCCCTCCAGGGCGGGCAGAACCGCCCTCGGGTTTCTTTTTTCCTATAAAATCGGCCCCGAGGCCTCCGTATTTACTCACTCAGTCTGTGTTGACGGACGCTCCTTCTCCCTCACGCTCTTTGCGATTCTTTACTGCTTTTTTTTTGCATTTTTATTCAGCTTTATTACGGCGGTAGTGGCTGCCCTACAGTCCGAATTTTGCCTATAAATATTGTCCCTGGCACTCCGTTTTGACTCACTCAGTTTGTGTTGACGGACGCTCCTTGCGATTTTTTACTGCTTTTCTGCATTTAGCATAGGCTTCTATTATTGTGTTGTTGTGATATTTGGTCACTAAAATTGAATTAAATTAAATTAATATTCCCCAAAACGAGGAGCTTAATTTGGAGTTTTCAAGCTGAAGCTAAGAAGCGGCCGTCGATTAAATCAGGTACATAAACGAAATTATGCCTATTTAATTTTTAGCACTTCATGCATGCTTCTCTTCTACTCCTAATTCTACAACTGCATAAATGCATTCACATCATCATTAGGCAAATAAACTGCCTCCCGACTAATCAATAATCGCGGTGATAAGCTTAAATCCGACAATATTGGCTAAAAAGCCTAGTTAACCAATAACTATGGTGAAATTGCCTTTATTTCGAACAAATTAACAATAATTCCGGTCTTAGTCCAATTTAATCAATAAATTGGTGCCAAAAAAGCCTTCATTTACACAACATTTTTTTTTTTGGCATCAAATTGCCTTACTTTAACAATTCAGTTAATCAATTTTTTTGGCAAAACCAACTTGCCAATAAATTAGATTAACCCACTTTTTTAGCAACAAATCGCTTTAAATCAAAGCTTTGGCAAAATCGCCTTAAAAATTAATCAAATCTTTTGGCTAAAGCCTTAAAATCAGATCATTTTTGGCGATCAAATTGCCTAAATCACTCTTTTTGGCTAAAAGCCTTAAAATCAATATTTTTGGCGACAATCGCCTAAAAACTCAATCATTTGGAAAATCAAATTGCCTAATCTTTCGGCGACAATCGCCCAACCAATCTTTTTGGCTAAAGCCTTAAATCAACACTTTTGGGCAACAATCCTAATCAAATCAATCAACAATTTGGCAAAATGCCTAAACAAAATGCACAAAGCATACACACAGACTCATGCCACAGCAATACACACACTCATGCATAACAATACCCATTTCCAAAGGCCCTCTAAAAGAGGCCCTATCGAACTACGTTGAACTTTTGATCTTCCATTCAAACGGAAGTTACGTAGGCACGTTTGGATTTAACCCCGGTGCGGCAAGTCAAAATCCATAAAACATTCTTCATTGGTCCAATTACCTTGCAAAACATTCATTCATTAGGTTAGTTTCATTCAACAGGTGACATAGTCTCGGGATCCACTCTCGGGTTCGCAGAACCAATGCTTAGCAAGCATAAAAACATGTGCTCCCCCTGAATTTTATGCATATAAGTTCTAATCATGCCAAAAGATTTTTAGAGTAGAGCAGATTAGAACATGTATTTGGCTCCCCCTGAATAGATGCAGTAAAACTATTTTATGAAAATTAGAATTAGGGAGGCATTTTTAGAAAATGATTTTAGAACTAGCAAGAATAGGCAAGATATTCTAAGTTCTAATAATCAGAGCATATGTATATTAGAACTAGCAGAGATTGACAAAATGTTCTAAGTTCTAATAATCAGATCATATGGTCAGAGCAAAAGAATAAAAGCTGATGTTTAGAAAATAGAACAAAAGATCTTATATTCAATTTGCAAAACAGTCGTTAGAATAAGAATCTAAGTTCTAAAAATCACACAGCTATCATATAAAAAGTATAGCTCACCAAACAGACCATATAGACAACAATAAACATACCGATTAGAAAATATTAGCACACAGAAAACCACTATATAAGTACTTTGGTTGCTAAGTACGTACCAATAGTGTTCAAAATATCACCAAAATACCTGTTCTCATACCTATTCTCCCCCTTTTTGTCATCATATAAAAGGGTTAGGCAAAATCACAGCAAAAATAAAGAAAAAATAAATAGTTCAAAAAAAAACAAATAATCCTACGAAGATAAAGCAAAAATAAATTATTCACAACATAAAGGAAACAGATCAGAGAGGCTTAGAACCAGCTTAGAACTCCTCAGGTTCTGAGCTGGAATAGTCTCAGTAGAGCTCTCTGGCCTTTTAGAAGAAGGGTGGAGTGGAGGCTTCTTTCCATGAGTCCTATGCTTGCCAGCAGTATGCTTCACATTCTTTGGCTTTTTTGAGGAGGGGATGTAGGTTGTCCCTTTCACTCTTAGAGTGGCTAGAGTGGTAACTTCCTTGTGTTTACATCCTTCATTTTTCCCCAAGTGTTTTTGATGAGTAATTGAAATTCTGTTCCAATATCCGTCTGAACACCTTGCCTGTATTTGCCTCATCAATTTCTTTGGTTGTTGCTCCTTCTATGAGTTCCTTTTCTATTCTCCCCAGCATAATTTCCCTGCTTCTTGTGTGGCAGATAGCAACTCAGACCTCTTGTTCCTGTCTTATCTTTCATCGCTAAATCTTCTAGCTTCTTCAGTTTCAGTATCACTGTCCTTCTTCCACTTTCTCCCCCTTTTTGTCTTCTCCCCGGCTTCCTTCTATCTTCCATGTTTCTTTTTCTGATGTTCCTCTTTCTCTCTCTACAGTACTTTCCTTTTCTGTTTCTTCTTTCTTTCCTCCTTCTAATTTTCTCTTCCTGTGTTCCCTTCTTCCTCTTCTTCTGCCTTTTTCCTGATGACTTCTTTTCTCTTCTTTCTCTCTGATTTCCTCTCTTCTTTTACTATTTCTTCCAACTTCCTTTTCCTTTTTCTTTCTTCTTTTCAGCTTCTCTTTTTACTTTCTTTTGGTTTTTCAATTTCTTTCTTTTTTCCTTTTCTTCCTTCATTTTCTCCTCCTTTTCTTCTTTTTTTCTTTTTTTCTTTCTCTCTCTTCCTCATCCTTTCATCTTCAAGGACCCGCTGTCCAACTTTAGAAACAGGAACCTACCAAACATGCTCCAATCCAAATTAATACATTCAAAAAACTCAAAACTGGTGTAAGAATCAATCCGTAGGGTAAGCTTCTTGGGATTATTCTGGCAGCCTTATAAAAAAATAATGTGACATAGGTTGAGGGGGGTTTTTCTCTCAACAAGTGCTCACATTAATACCATAATTTACCTGATTTCTCGTAATGTCAAAGAGTGCGCTCTTGGGATAGATATAATGAAAACAATAAGATTTTAATAGCCATTTCATGCTCTCTGTTAAGTTAGAGCATTCTATCGAGCCCTGTTTAATTCTGCAGACAAACTTTTTTTCAAACTATTTTTCTCAACGAAATCTTCCTTTTTGTAGTCACCCTAGATACATCTTTGATTTTGGTCACCCTGGACCCAGCATTTGGAATACCAAAAATTTTCCCAAAATCATCATACGATAACTCTCTGGACTCACCCTGAAGTTTCACAGAGATCGCCTCTGTTCCACTAACTTTCAATGAGCCATAGAATTCCTTCACTAAACTCTCATAACATAGTGCATTTAAAGACAGAAAGTTCATCCAGCCTTGGAACTCAAAGAGCTCCTTACCTTTGTCATGAGCTTTCGCTGCTTGTTTCTGTGAAGTACTCATTTCGGTTTTTCTTTTCTTAGGTTTCTCTTCTGCCTTTTTCTCCTTCATCTTCTTCTGTTCGTACTTCTTTGAGAGCTTCTTCAGAAGTTGAAGCTCTTGCTCGGTAAGAGAGTCGGATGAGGAGTTTGAACTGGATTCGGCCATTGTTGCGGATTTTTGTTTGCGGATTTCGAAACTTCAAAAGAGTCATTACTTAGGTTTTCAGTTTTTCTAAAAGAGAAGATTAAAGGAAGTTTCTAATGCAGTTTTAACACTAGAATATGAGAGGCTGTAATGGCGGAAGAAAGAAGAAAGTAACAGTTTAAATGTGAATTTTCAAAACGACATATACTAAGTCAAAAGGTAAACAAATCATAAAATAAAGGAATATAAACTAAAACAAAAAATAATAATAACCCTATAAAAACCGCCATAGCACTAAAGACACAAAAACATAAATAAAAAACAAAACACAATAAATAATTGTTTTAGTTCTAAAGCCAAGGATTCTTGATAATGGGACTTTAGAAAGTCAATCAGAGCAATTGTGCATTTTAAAGACAAAAATCAGTTTCACACTAGAATAAAAATTTTAGAGACATTATTGCAAATCTCTATTCTTCGAAATTAGAAAAGTCAGTTTTAGAACATTACTTTACAGATTCTGATAAGTTTACGATTTAGAAACTATCATATCCAAGTTTCTCTTCTAATTGAGCAGAATTGACTTTCATTTCAAATGGTTTTTGTAAAGATATCTACAAAATTGTTTTTCTTGTGGAGGAATGAATCAATATCACGATATCACCTTTTTTGTACATGAATCACGTATGATAGTGATGTCTTGGAGTTCTATTATGCTTTGCGTTTCTTAGAATGCTGAACTGGATGCTTGGATAAATTGGAGTCGCTTTATGTTATCACGATTTGATAGGCGCACTGGTGTTTTTCTAATTTCAGTTCCATAGTCTGCCAACTGTGTTTTATCCAGTAGAACTTGTGCAACACAACTTCTAGCAGCAACATACCTCCTGCTTCTTTGCAGTAGAAAGAGTAGGGCTAACAGAGTTCTGTTTCTTGCTAAACCATGATACAAGGCGCTACCTAGTAGAAATTTTGACATAGTTCCCAATGACGTGCTTTCTATCTATTCTGCTTCCTGCAAAAATCAGGGAATCACTATATCCAACAAGATTCCAAATGTATTCATCTTTTAGAATACCATCAGACCCGAGAGATTTAGAAAGTCCACAAGATATCTTAGTATTCTATTTTCACTAGCAATTAAAAATGAGATTCTTGGACATTGATTTGAAATCTTAGCACATAGACAACAACTTTAAAGTTGATTGTCTTGGTTCTGCTTGCGTTAGATATAGCAAAGAACCAATTCATACTTCTAAACAATTGATATCCACGTTCCTTGCCTTTTTCATCTTTTCTTAATTGACGATTGGGATCTCATTGTGTTTTGTGTTGTACTACATTACGCTTTGGCATTTTTCCTATTTGAAATCGTTTCATAACAACGTCTCTAGTATATTTTGCTTTTGATTAGATGAAATATCTCCATTCTTCACATTGTTTGATTTTGATAGGCCTCCTAGGAAGAAATTAATTCTCCCTTCATACTCATTCGTAAAACTCACCCTGCAATAATCTTAGAAAATTCCTCTTACAAAGAAGTGTCTGTTAGTAGAATCAAAGATTATGTCATCAAGGCATTATTTGTACAACTTAGAATATCATGTTGCTTCGTTTGTAGATAGATAGTGTTTGTATTCAAAGCCTTTCCTTTCTTTGAGAAACCTTTTCTAATAGGAAACTTACTCCCTTACACTTACATACCAAGCGTCTTAGGAGCTTGCTTTAAACTCATAAAAGAGCGTCAGGTAAGTTTGTAACATTTGTATTATGGTTTTATCAAAAATTTTAAAAGCCCGGAGGTTTTCTAATAATACACGTCTTCATTTAGAAAACCATAGAAAAGCCACTTTTCACAATCCAATTTGATACAACATGAAGTTTTTTTTAAAGCATGCAATATGTCACACAAAAGCATTCTAATGGTCTCTCAAGTCTTAGCAACCGGTGACAAAGGTTTCATTCAAAATTCGATGCCTTTCTTCTTGGTTTTACCCTTGAGCTCCACTAATCTTGCTTTTATTTCTCACAACATTACCTGTTCATCAAGGCTTATCTTTTCTAAACACCCTATATTGTATCCAATTAACTAGTAAATGGTTTTTAGGTCTAGAAACAGTTCCAATACCTTGGTTTTTATCTCAAATTGATTTTTTATGCTTTTCTTCTTTTGCATAGCAAGATACCAACTTTTTCATTTTTCATTCTTTTATTTTTTTTTGTTTTTTTTTTTTTGAGCATCTTCTTTAATATTTTTAGGTTCTAATGAGAAACGAAAGTCTATACATTTACCAAAATATTTTCTAAGTGGGAGCTCTAGTTCATCATCTCTTTCTGAGGGGTTATCCATTATTTTTGTCTTTCCGGTGGATTGTACTTTAGGTAAATCGCCATTCGTGGTAATTTGAAGAATCGTTCATTTTCTGTTTCTGGCATTTTGGCTTTCATCTATGTTTCTTGATCTTTCATTTTTCTATATTCTGGTTCTTCATGCTGATTATGATGTTGCTGATTCGCTTCTGGCTGTTCTAGTGTTCTTATTGCTCATTCTGCTTTTCTAGGATTAAATCTACAGCATCCATCACTTTCTAATGTTCGAGAAATAGAGGTCAGTTTCATCAAACTACTAACAATGAATTATATTCTTTTCTACTAACCAGAGTCCTTTTTTATTAAATACTCTTTATATCCTTTATTATTATAGAATATCCCAAGAAAAATCCCTTCTATATTAGATTTTGCATCAAATTTAGCAAGATTGATTTTTCTTTGTTTATTTATAGATAAATGCATTTTGCACTCCGGGAAATATGAAAAAATTAACCAATATTTGTTTTTCTACTTTTGTATAGCTCATAGTGGAGGTCTTTTTAAGTTCAGATCTTACCATAACGCCCCTGTCTTAGGAATTATAACAGGCAGTGTTTCGACTATTTCTGCCCAGAAAATATCTTTTGGTTAGTTAAGAATCACTTTAGCTATTGGTTCTGGCCATCCTCTTGAAGTGTTTCTATTCTTGCGTCCACCACTCCATTTTGTTTGTAGGTTGTTCTAGTGCTTTGAGAAGTAGAAGTTTTTAATTGGAAGATTACCTGTCTCGTTGCCTAAAAAGCATTGAATTTCTGATTTTCAAATTCTCCTCCATGATCACTTCTAATTGGTGTGTTGTATCCTGGCTCATTTATTGATTTTCTGGTCACTAGATGAACATAACATTGTCAATTATGACTCATCCTTTTATTTTCTATAGAAGAGTTGTCCTAGCGTGAATCTTGCAGTATTATCATTCTACATTAAACAATATGCTATAGATATTTTCCTCTAAGACTTAGTAAGGAGTAATGTGGGCACCAAATAATTAAGGTCAGCAATTTTAAAGGTCTAGATAGAAAACCATGGCCCTTAGATATTTAAAAGAATGTTCTGTTTGTTTGCCTCATTTGACAAGTATCACAAATGTTGTATCTTTTTTCAAATTTTTCAACATTTGGGCAAAACACGAACCAGATCTTTCTTATGACTAGTTTAGAAATAAGGTGTCATGCTTGCATGTCCTAAGTTCTTCTTATGCCTATAACCGAACTAGAATTTATCAATAGAATCACTTAAACATTATATTCCTGGTTATTGCATATTCGAGAGATTACTAGGTATATATTTCCAAACCTTTTGTCACATACGGAACTCAAGGGTTTTTACTATCATGCATGTTCTGATACTTTTCATCAATGATAAGGTTCGCAAAGATGCACTCTTTCTTATTTTATTCACAAATCTGACTCACCACTTAACAAGTTATAATGCAAATCCTTCTACTAAAACATTAACATCTTCTATTTGAAGTGATATTAAGATATCACTACCACACCAATACTCAACGATTTACCCTTTTTTGCTTTGTCTCTCAAAGCTTACCGTAGCCTCCCTTTTTCTTTCTAATCTGGTGAACTTGCTTTTTGGTCACATAGTCATATGCCTGAGAGCACTGTCCAGTGTACCCACATCTCTTGTTCATGGCTTGCTCCTTAGGCCATCAACCTGAAAAGATTCCAAGAAGATTTAGTGTACCCATACTCATATTGGTTCTCTGGAGGGTTAGTGTTAGGGTTAGTGGTAACAGGTGCACCATGATTCTTCTTTTTGTTGAACCATTGATGTTCTAAAGTCACAACATTAGAAACAGCATTTTTCTGATTAGAAACACGATTCAATTTAGAAATGCTATTAGAATTTGTTTTCTCTTTAGAAAATGATTCTGAAATTGATTTTAGAATGCTAATCTCAGTTTTCAAGGATTCATTTACAGAATTCAGATTTTTGCATTTTTCTTCAAGAAGTGTCAGATTTTCAGAAAATTGATTATTACAACTTTTAAGATTTTTGATTTCTATAATAAGATCTTTACATGTGTGAATACTCAAATTTTGAGGCTCAAAGAGCCGGTTTTCCCGGACTGCAAACAGTTCGGCCGGACCCTGAAATTCTTTCTAGGGAACTTATGCTTTCTAACTAAGTTTTTTTCCAAACCTCAATTGCAAAGATGTTTGAAGTATATTTAGAAAGATTCACTTCTAGTATTTAGAAGATCACTTTCTGATTCGGATTCAGAAATACTTACAGTGCTTTCATCATTCTCATGGATCGTTGCATTTGTTTCGTTGATTCCAGCTTTCTGTGTTGAAGTCAGAGTGCTGATTTTTATAGATTCAGAGTCAATAGTAGCCATCAGACAGATATTAGCAATTTCTTCTTTATCATCATGGCTTTCAGGATTAGAATCATCTGAATCACTCCAAGCAGCTACAAAAGCCTGCTTCAACTTTTCTTTCGGTGACTTCTTTTTCAGTTGAGGACAATTAGGCTTGATGTGTCCAGGTTTGTTGCATTCATAACAAACCACTTCAGAAGGTTCTTTCTTAGGCAAGTTACTATTTTTAGATGGAAAGTTCCTTTTTATTAAACTTTTTCTGTGGCCTTCCAACCCTTTCGAGTAGTAACAGTTTTTAAATCTTTTAGTATACAGTGCTAAAAGTCATCACTGTACAAGATCAGAAGAACTTTCTTTCTATCTATGAAATCTACCCTCAATAGCAAGTCTTTTCTTTTTCTTATCTTTCCGTTTGTTCAAGGAAGTATTTCATTTTCTTTCTGAATACAAAGATGTCCTTTATAATATATTCATATAAGTGAACAGGTAGTCTCTTGTATATTCATAACAGTTCTATAGAATTTCCCATTTCTAGGTTAGAGATTCTAAGGATTTCTTAACAAGCTCGATCTTTCTGAAAATTTCCTTTTCCAAAGAGTTCTCAAAGGGAAAACTATATTGGGTAAATCTTAGAATTTTAGTTGCTGCAATTAGTCTCCTTCTTCATACTAAACATTTTCAATTCAACATTTCATATTCTCTCCAAAGGATATTTATTCTGGATTCCTTTACTCTATCTGTACCCTCATAGGTAACTTTAAGTTTTTCCTAAACTTCTGTTGCAGATTTGCATCCAGACACTTTGTTGTATTCTATTGCGTCTAAAGCACAATAAAGAATATTAATAGCTTTTGCATTTATAGCAATATCATTCCAATAGCAATATCATTCCAATAGCAATATCTATATATTCTTTTTCTGTTTTTCTAATACTCTCATTTTTCACAATTTTCATGGGAATACGAGGACCACTAATAACATTCCTCCAGCAGTTTATATCAACTGATTTCATGAAATTTTCCATTCTGGTTTTCCAATAAGAGTAATTAGAACTATTGAACAAAGGAGGTCTAGAAACAGATTAACAAAGTGAGGTGTCTAGAACAAATTGTCCTTCTAAATAGTTAGAAAGAGGAAGTGGGTTGCCATGGGATTCTTGAATCTCCTTTAAAGTCGATAAGCTTCGAGTATTTTGGACCTAAGAGAACAGCTCGTAAGATTCTTGAATGTGGATTTTGTGGGTCCCGTATTTGTATGGCACAACCCAAGAGGGGGGGTGAATTGGGTTTTCTAAAAATAGATATAAATTTTAGAAATTCTAAACAAAATATAAAATGCTAAGTGCAGCGGAAAACACAAAGAACTTTGTGAGAATATAATATGGATTAGATTCACCTCACAATGTTCTAATTATAAAAGATAGAAAGCCTGTGCAAAGTGCAGCTATTGATTAGAACAGCTTCACACTGACTTTTTCAATATCAGAGCTTCTTTATGAAGGAAAGTTATAGATTGACTGCCTCATAAAGTTTGAGGAATCAAATAAAGCTAGGTTTTTGAAAAATGACAGTTATTAAATCAAGAACTCTCACAGAAGGCCTTAATCCAAAAATCAGAACAACTTTATGATGGAGAGGTATCAAGATTTAGAACATCCTCAATAAAGTTTAGAACCATAAATAGGAAACCAAACAGTGAAATATACTGGTGAATAGAAACAATAGTTTAGAAACATGGTATTTCACTTTATAGATATCAGAAGTTCTAATGTTCAAGATAGATGAGACTTAATTGCCGTTTTAGAAACAATTCTGAATTAGTAACAATTTTTAGCGTTTGCTAGAAAATTAAACAAGGAGTGTAAAAGAGAAGAGTATTAATGCAAAACTTCAGAAATAAAGAGATCAAACCACCGAGAATTATAGTGGTTCGGCACTAACTCGCCTACATCCACTACCTAAGACGGCATCTTGAGTATCCTCAACTAAGTTATCTCTTTATTTAAAGGTAAGAAGAGACAAACAACAGTACAAGACAATAGATCAAAAACCTAGATCTACCCTTTTGTCCCACTAGATTTTCCAAGTTTCTAGTTAATCTCAACCCTTTCTGTTTTTGGTAGAGTACATTAAAACTCGATTCAAAGACATTTACTATCCCACACAGTGGAGAAGTCGCTTTATAACCTCTATTCTCAATAGCTTTCTAAACGCTTAAGCTATTACACTCCAAAAGTTAACAAAATAAAGAGCCTGTCTACTATAGATTACCACAATCTAAATAGACAGAAAGGAAATCCCATAGAGCACAGGAAAAACAATTTTATAAGATTAGAAGATCGATTTAGAACACAGAATTGTTTTTCAAAGCAATTGTAAAAAATTCTTTTACTTCAAATAGTTGAAAACGTTAAGAGTTAGAGATTAAAAGAAAATAGGGGTAGAGAGTAATTGAGAGATAAGGGATTCGTTCAATTGGAGAGTGCTCTTAAAACAAAAACTCTACTGTCACCAATATTGTTTAAGTGTCTTGTGAACGTTTCCTTATATAGGAAGCTCAAAGGGACTGTCCCTTTTGGAAAGAATGATTGAAGATTAGAATATTGATTTCTTTCCTTCGTTTAGAAAGATATGAATAATCTTTGTTAGCCAAAATCTATTTTTTCCTTTTTGGTAAGATATATAAAAAACCCAGTTTTTTCACTTTTCCTTAGAAAAAGAATTTTCGACAGGGTTTATTTTGAAACGATATTTTTGCGGAGGATATCTCTTACTAAAACCGAAGGAATTCTCCTTTGTTTTTATAGGTAAGTATAAATTTACTCTGTTAAGTGTATTATTTAGATGCTTCTGTTCCTAAATAATATATTTTTCCGAAAATAATGAGTAGTAATTGTTTATTACCAAAAATCATTAAGAGAAGGAAAATGCTTCTTTAGTTTTAGGAAAATTAAATCTTGTTCGATTTTAATAAGCATATTTCGAAAATAAATTATTTGAAAGTAGGAACTAATTTTCCGATGAAAAATATTTTGGAGGAGAGGGAATAAAGATTTTTGTGTCTCATATATGGATTTTCTCTCTATCCTTACAATAGGTTTCCTAAATACTTAGCTTACTAGGTTTTCTCAGAATATCTCACACTCATAGTAGGACTTGGCCTTGTATATTTCGTTTCCCAAAGAAATTCTGGCAAAAAAATTAAAATTAGCAGTAAATAACATAATTTTATAAATTTATGTTGTTTGAATTAATTCATTTCCAAAATTCCAAGACTTTAGAAATTTGACCCTTTGAGTCCAACTAGTGAAGTTGCATCAACTAAGGAATATACATTAACTCATAAAAGTAGGACTTGCCTTGTATGATTTCTTTCCAAAGAAATTCTGCAAAAAATAAAATTAGCATAAATAACATAATTTTAAATTTATTTGTTTTGAATTAATCATCAAAATCCAAGACTTAGAAATTGACCCTTGAGCCAACAAAGTGCACAACTAAGAATAACAAACTCATAAAATGTCTTACAGTAGTGCACAACTAATAAATTAAAAGACTATAAAGTGACTTACAGAATTTTACAATCATTAACTAACACAAAGAAATAAAAACCATTGAAAAAGTGCACAAGTAATAAAAATATAACCACAAAATAACTTATAAAAGTGCACAACTAATAATTAAAATGCTACAAAGTGGCTTATAGAAAACTATTAACTAACACAGAGAAACAAAAATCATTGAAAAAGTGCACAAGTACTAAAAACAAAAGGCCACTAAGCGGCTTACAACAGTGAATAACCATTATAAGGATTTGAAAAAGTGCACAAGTACTAAAAACAAAAGGCCATTAAGTGGCTTATAAAAAAGCCAAAGATAGTCAGAAGGTGCACAATTACTACCAATAAAAGTCCATATTAACCTATTTATTGTCATCATTCTTACCTAGATCAACATTAATAGCAACAAGTGTGTCCCTCCATAATTTTTTCTATTGGGTGATCTATCTCATCAAACATATAAATAAGGCTAGTTGATAAAAAAGACCACTATTATTATAAAACGAAATGAAAAGGTTAGTTGATAACTTATCCTTTGAAACACACGTGCATTTAATGCTGAGAATATTTTGTCTACCACTTTTCTTGATTGTTGAGCTTCAATCTTAAAAAAACAGATGTACTCCAAGGGCTTTCTAGTCTTTTTAACTTGACTTGGATTCCAAAGTTATATTTAGAGTAACTTTCTCTATATAAAAAATACATCCAAAAGGCAAATTTACTCTAAATAAAGAGAACAGAAAGAGTAATATATTAAGCCAAACTAAAGAAAATAAAAATCTTCATAAAAAAAAGTTAAAGTATCATGTTGAAAGAAATACTAATTTTTTTCTGGAGAGAAACTTGCAAAGACATAACTTGTAAAGTTGAGCAATTATACTCTCTCCCTCTCTTTCTCAGCAATAGCCAACACCATAGTTTAGTTTCAAATTGAAACTAAATTGAAATCAAATAGTAGTCAGTTTTAGTTCCACATTTTTATAATTACAATCAACAATTTCAGTTCCAATTCCAATTTCAATTCCTCATTTGAAACGAAAAGAAAAAAAAAGAGAAAAAAAAATTGTGAAATTAAGTACTATCAACGAGACTCACAATTTATTTTTTATTTTGTTATAATCTTTTAAAATAAAAGTTGAGAGTTCTATTGAACTCGTTAAGTTTTTTTTCAATATTTATTATTATGATTAATCATGTTTAAAAATAAGAAAAAAAATGTGAAATTGACCCTTGAACTTTCATAAATCATGTCAAAGATCTAAATGAATATACAAGTTGACATATGAACTTTCACTAAAAAGTCTCGTGGCACCATGCACTTAATATTTAACTTTTTGGCCCTTTGAACTTCATTTTTTACATATACATCAAAGTACAATTTTAAACTTCACTTTGCATATCAATTACACACCGTGCCATGTTGGAAAACCTAATTGAGAATGCACGCGCGAGAAAAGAGAGTAATACACGTTTAAGCATCCAACCTGACATATTTTTTAAGCTTGTCCTTTTACTTTAAATTCTCTTTCCTATTTTTTTAATGTATATTTGATAGATTTAGAAAAAAAAAAAAATCATCCATGGCGCCCATGTAGAAATCTGCAAGATATGAACGAAAAGAGATAGAGAAAAGGGGTTTTAGGCCTGCAACCACTTCGATGCTTAAGTCAGTAAAAGAACAATAAATATTTGTAATTAAATGAGATATTGTATTGTTTATTGCATAGATATTACATGGATTTTGCGTCGATATTCCTATCCGAGTAGGGAATTTGATCCCCTTTATATAGAGGTAGAAAGACTTTAATTAGAGTTGTAGTTGGAATCTTTATTGGATACGTACTCGTGAAGGAAAAGGGATAAGATTTTCTAATCATATTCTGATTCTATATGAATAATAATATTTGATCCTAAAATATAATTAGATCTTATATACAAATTACGGTTAAATTTCTGATAAATATTTATATTCCATCAATATTTTTAATGCTAAATTAATTAAAATAATTTTTTAAACTTTACTAATTCTCATTCCTCTCTCTTCTTCGTCTTCTTCTTCAGATGAACATTGTCGGCAAGTAATTTTTTTTTTTTTTTTTTTTTATTTTTAATGTCTTTAATATAATTATATAATTAATTTTTTAAACTTTACTTAATTCTACATTCCTCGTCTCTTTCTTCGTCTTCTTTCTTTCAGATGAACATTTTCGGCAGTAATTTGTTTTTTTTTATTAATTTTTTTTTTTTTTTTTTTGCCTCTTGTTACGAAATGGAGAGATTATAATGATTTTTTAATTGAAAATTTTTTTACAGTTTAAAAACTTTTGCAGTTTAAAGCAAAAAATTACAGATCTAACAAAAGAGAACAAAATAAAGCTAAAAGAACCAAGATTTAGAAAAGAAGATCTTATATAAAACGAGAAGATAGTATCCAAAAAGGAACCCAACCTAGTCTACTTTATGTTTCAACTCAATTTTCATAGCAAATCAAAATTTTTTTAAAAAAAAAAAATTACTTCTTGGGTATTAGAAAAGAACTGAAAGGATTATAAAATCTGCAGGTTTTTGTATGTGTGTCTCTGCTTTCTTTCTCTCTGGTTAGATTTCTAATGAGAGTTGCATTTATCTAATATAGTTTCTGCCAAAAAAAAAAAAAAAAAAAAATTTGCATTTATCTTAATAAGTTTCTGCCATAGAAAAAAAAAAAAAAATAAAAATGAAAAAAACAAATTTAAAGAGTCGAAATCAAATTAAGCATTATATATATATTATTATATAATATATATATTTATATATTATATATATATATATTATATATGCTTTATTGATATTCTATATGGGTTAAATTAAAATATGTAAAAGTCTTGAAATTAAGAAAATTTAAGTAAAAAGAAAAAGATACTATGCCTATATTTTCTTGTGATAATCTTATAAAAAAGATTTAATAAAATTAAAAAAAAAAAAAAAAAGATAGAGTTAAAAAAACATATTAGCAAAAGAAAAAATAACATAGAGACATAAATTACAAATTAAAATTAAGCACTCATACATAGTCATGGCCATGGTTCCGAAACCGCCGGTTCCATTTTCAAAAAATTTGGAACCGAAACCGAACCGAAAATTTTCTGTTCCGATTCCGGTTTGCAACCGAAATGTTTCGGTTCCTTAACGGTTCCAAAACGGACGGCTCCAATTGGTTCTCCGACCGGTTTTCCGACGAATCAAATAATTTTAAATTTTAAATTTTGAAGACCGGTTTTGAAAATTTAAAAATTTGTGAAAATTATTTCTAAAAAAAATACACTTAAAAAATAAAAAAAATGCTTCAATTAAATTTTTTTTTTCAAAAGACTTGAAATTAATTATTTTTTTAAAAAAAGTCTTCAACTGAATTTATTTTTTGTTTAAAAAAGTTGGAACATAATTCTTTTTTTTTTTAAAAAAAAGGGCTTGAACTTTTTTTTTTTTTTAAAAAAAAATAAAGTTGCCAAATTATTTTTTTCAAAAAATACCTTTTTATTAAATTAAGCATGTGCCGTTTTATTAAGCCTTGATGATTGTTGGGAGGTGGTAATTAAGATCGATTTCACAACAAATTTATTAAAACTAGCCGTTATGTAGCCGTTGATGATTGTTGGGAGGGGTAATTAAGAGATTTCACAACAAAATTTTAAAAAAAAAACTGACAGTTTCTAACGGCTAGAACCGCCAGTTCAAATCGGTTCGAACCGGCAGGAGAACCGCTGGTTTCTTCTGGTTCCGACCGGTTTGTGGAACCGCCGACTCGTGGTTCCAACAATACTAGAACTGGAACCGAATCGAAAATCTCCGGTTCTGATTTCGGTTAGGACCGATTCCGGTTCCCAGCGGTTTCGATTCCGGTTCGGCTCCTGTTCGAACCACCGGTTCCGGTTCTGGGAACCGTAATATGGCCACCTCTATTTTTTAAGGATGTGTGAGATTACTACGAGGTGTGTGATTGACTTGTCTACGTCACAGCATGTCAAATTCACGTATTAATTTTTCCTCTGCAAGCTGTGTAATCGATAAAAAAAGTAAAGTTTAAGAGGTAACAAGAAAAGTATGAAGGGCCATAAGACTTTTTAGTGAAAGTTTAAAGGGCAATTTATATATTCAGCCACTCTATATTAAATCAATATTTTGTATATAAATATGAAAAACATTAAAGATTATTATTCTTAATTAAGGAGGTGTGAGATTATTACAAAAAATAAAATTGATGGTATCACAAAGTCGATTGAAAAATTCAAGGGTTAAATTATGTATTTAGCTATCTTTGATTTGTATACATTTGAATATTGCATCCTTTGAAAAACTACATTGCTTAATATTTGGATAAATAACTATTCAGTAATTTTATTATAACTTCATCCTTTTTATTTGGTAAATATACTTATTAGTTTTTGAGAATTAACTCTATTAAACTATATAGTCTTTTCTTTAGAAATTGTTATTTTTACCGTTTATAAATAATTATATTTGCAGTTAAAGTGACGAACTAAACAACAATTCAATAGTGTACATTAGAGATTAAATAGTAGTGTTATATTAGATGTGAAGGGTTAAACAGTGAAATATTATTGATACATTTAACGGAACTAAACTTTAGGGACTAATTAATATATTTACTGAACAAGAGATGTAGAATTATAGTTATGACAAAATTTAAGGACTAAATAGTTGTTTATCCCAATATTTGAGTCTATTTCTTACTTCTTAACCTGTATGAAAACAGTTGTTAGGATTATTAGATAGTTTGAGATATTAAACTTCTAGTTACTTGTTTATAAATATTTCTATTCTCAATAATCAATTTAAGAAAGTCATTTTTACCCAAATACCAAATCTCATCCAAAGTATATTCTCATTTTAAAGTACAAGTACTAATAGTTGGGAGAATTATCCAGTATTGCTCAACACATACGAAGAAGGGAAAAATAAAGAACATAACATTCTAATAAACAAAAATAGGAGAAAAATTAGCTTTGAGACGGAATCAAAGAAAACTTTTACTTATCATTCCATGTATATCTTAAAAACGAAACAGAATAACACCATCCAACACTAATACCATTATTCTATTCTTTTTTAATTTATGGAAAAATACTTGAGTCCCTAATTTATATCCTAATTATCAAATTCATCCCTTTATTTTCAAGAAATTACCATACAGTCATCAACATTTGCTTAAACTCATTATTTGATCCTTTCATCCAAAAAGTAGGACTTTACTGTTAACTAAACATATTTTTTGGAGAGTATATACTCACTTTTGGATGAAAAGACCTAATAATAAATTTAATTAAAATTAGGGATGCCATAGTAATTTCTCAAAAATAGAGACACGAAAGTATTAATTAAAATATAAATTAAATATCCAATTGTATTTTTCCTTAGTTTATTTCTCTCTCATGCATAATTTTTTTATATTGCATACAGTGCACTAGCATAAAACTATAGCCATATGTGGAGACTTGTCCCTTCATCATGTTTATTAGAAAACTCTTGCATTATTAATTGATTGAAGGCTTCCTTTCCTACATAGAAAAAAGAATAAAAATTCATTAGTACTTATTATTTTCATTTTCCACGTTGATGGAATTTAGGTGATGGAACTAAACATTCATAGATTGCTATTTTCATTATAAGAAACCAAATAAAGCTTTTCACTTACCATTTCCTTTGAATCTCTTAGGTAAGGGGAATTGGAGGTATATGATAAATTTGCTCAGGAGGCGTGTATTTCTTCGGTAATGGCCTCCCTACAAATTGTGGTGTCGAAAGAGATTTCTTGTGCAGCCGCGGCGATTTTCGCAAGGGGCGATTATAACCATGAGATGGTGTATTGAAGTGAAAAGGAAGTGATTTATGGTTTCTTCCATATGGTGATGGAAGTAAGTTGTTGGGTGTTAGAGGTGAGGCGTGCGTGAGATATGGTCTTGCTAAGGCATTCGAAACAAGACCTAAAAATATCATGACTAGTAAAAAACTACCAGTCTTAAACAAGCTCTTTGAGGCTCTCATTTCTCTTTTGATTCTCTTTAAATTCCTAATTATGTTTCTAACTACAAATGCTACCTTCTTATATAGAGATAGATATCTAACTTACCTATTCATTGTCGATGGGAATTGAAGACTTGGATGACTTGGACTAAACTTAGTGCAAACGGTTCCAACGTCCAACACAAGCCTTTGCTTTGGAAGACTTTAACCCTAGTCTTTTTTTTTTTTCCCTCTAAGTCATACGAGGAAACTACGCAGGAAAAGTATTGGCAGACTTGACCAAAATAGCAAGACTGCCTTATTTTCTCTCTAATTTATTGGCTTCCCGTAGGGCTGGGCACAATTGGTTCAAACCAACAAAATCAAACCGATCAGTTTGATTCGGTATATGATTTTAAAACTATTAGGTTTGTTTTTCCTAATTTGAACCAGATCAATCCAATGTCAATCCCTAAGTAACCCAATGAGATCTTCCAAAGAAATTCCTTTGATAGCTACATGGCCACTAGGCACTTGGATAGCTAGCTAATCCCTTTAATATAAAATAAAAATGATATATAAAATAAATTTGAAAAATTTTTTGAGTTAGGGAGGACGGGAGCCACACCATCCCCCTCCCCGCCTCCAAATTGTTGTGGAAAAAAAAAATTATATTTGAAAGTTTTAACAAAATCATATTTAAACTTACAGAAACAGAGTGCAAGAATTTATTTTTCATCTGTTGGAACAAATTATTTTTAATTTATATCCAAAATTTGCTACTTAAAATAGCAATACCAATATGACAGATTTACTTGAGATTGCAAGTTTTGCGCGAGTTGTGCAATTCTAGAATCTAACTAGTCATTATAGCATTTACTTAAAGGATGCTGTTTTTCGGCTGTGTTGTTAGTTGCTTGGAAATTTCATTCTCAAAATAAATAACGAAAACCAAATATTTGGAAACTTCCATTGCAATTCTCTAAAGACTTGATGACTTGGACCAAATCAAATAAAGGATGAGCACACGTTAAAACTTAGGTTGCATAGACACCTTAAAAAATCTGACATGCTGATGTCGTATCTATATCGGACACTAATACTCTTTGGACACCAATACTCATTGAATACTCTTGGACACGTGTCAGACACTTTTAAAAACATGTTCAATTATTTTTTTTAATTTTAATAGTTTTTGACACTTCTACAACACTTCAAGAATACTTCAAGGATACTTTTTGGATACTGTAAGGACAAATTTATCATGAAAGCCAAGTGTTGGGGGGCAATTCATGGTGCAAGTGCTCCTCTGTTCCAAAAAATGGCCTTTAAATTGCTTGGTCAATCATCTTTTTCATCATTCTGTAAAAGTAATTAGAATACATATTCATTTATCAATTTTATGAAAAGGAATATAATAACTCCAAAATGTGCTGAAGATTTGATTTTTATTCATAGTTAATCTTCCACTTTAATCAAAAAGAAGCCCACGATATTACATTCAATAAACAAAAATGTGGAATATTGCATGCGATCAATTTGATTCTTTTGAAAATATTGGAATTCCTGAAATCATCAATTTATTTCAAATAAGCTAGAGATTGAGGCGATGATCTTTAATGATAATGTTATTATTGAAGATTTAACTAATGATATTGAAATAGAAAATTAAATATTATTTATTTTATATTTATGACTTATTATAGATTGTTGTTTACATATTTTAATTTCTTAATAAATTATATTTTTTTAATGTAACTTATCCTGAGCGTGTTGTGTTCTATTTTTTTGAAAATCGTCATGTTCCGTGTTCGTATCGTGTCCCACGTCCGAGCCTATGTGACCTAGATTAAAACTAAATGCTGAAGCAAACCGATTTAATTTGACTTTTCGGTTTGGTTATTTGAAGTGATTAGCTTGCTTTGATTTATGATTTTTTTTAAAGGAAAAAGAATAAACTTTATTAAGAAGATAAATCCATTAAAACAAGAGAAAAAATAAACCTAAGAACCTCTTCTACTTATGTGTAGTATCAGTAGAAGAAAAGGCCAATGCAGACATGAGCAACACCATTGCTTTGATTTATGATTTTAGATAGTTACAATTCTTAAACATTATATGAAGAAAAAATAAATTAAATTCACACAAAAATGAATCCAACCAATCAAATTAAACTAACTTGATTCAGTTTGATTCTATATGAAGTTCAATTTTTTAGCTTGGTTTTAAAAAAATAGTTTGATTTTTGATTATATGAAGTTCAATTTTTTAGCTTGGTTTTAAAAAAATAGTTTGATTTTTGATTATATGAAGTTCAATTTTTTAGCTTGGTTTTAAAAAAATAGTTTGATTTTTGATTATATGAAGTTCAATTTTTTAGCTTGGTTTGAAGCACGAATTTTAGACAGTATGAATTGATTAGAAAACATTAAGGGGACAATTTTGTAAACCACAAAAACAAATTGATAAAGGTGCTCGTATCCAGATTTGAACTCAAAATATCAATTAAAAAAGAAAGACTCTATTGTTCCATCTCAGGTCCCTTGTATAATAATGTGATTTTATATTGAGAAGCATTTTATCCTTCACATAATCAACTGTTTGAAAACAAAGAGCATAAATTTTTATCTTTGACAAAATTGTCCTTGGTGCTTCAATAAGTATCCATCCCTTGCATGGAAACACAAGACTTAGGGCCATTGATTCCGCATGCTTTCAATTGCACGCGTACAATATCGCCAAGCCAAGCAAAGACTTCATTTTGCTTTTTAGAGTAAGGGTTTCAGTAATTCTTCGTCCTTTGTCACAGTTTCATTTTTATTTAACATGCTAACAAATGATGATTAATTATTAATATGATACGTTAGATTTTCCTCTCTTCTAGGTTAGATCTCATCAATTTCTCAATTTCTTCAAACACAAAACAGAGAAGGCCCAGACTCATGACTACTTCATAAGCCAAAGAACATCAAGGAAAGATGTGTGGGTAGTTAAGGACACCTGAATTTTTATTGGATGTTTGCAAAGCTATGAGAGATCTTGAAAATAAGAAGAAAAAGATAATGGTTATTGAGGACGGTGAATAAAGAAATGCTCGATCCATCATTCAATGCGCCAAAAAAATCAGTCGGGTACAGTGTTCGATTCCTTTAGAAAACAACAGGAACTTTGTCAGAGAATAACACATCCATCTTTTCCGGCAACGAATTTGAATTCTATTACTCTTTTGACCACAATTTTCTTCCTGCCTATTGAACAGCAGTGAGAGAAAGTATTACAAGGAAAGTAAGCAAAGAGCGAACAAGGGACAATTTGAAAAAAGAGAGCTAGATAGAATAAAGGAACGAAGGTATCGAAATGCTTGGAAAAATGGCTATCGAATCTTGAAAATGCCAAAGACGAGCAGCCACAAATTGAACTATATGCATAGTAAAGGAGAGAATATTGGTATATCGTTAGTCATTTGGTTGGATTTTGAGTGCAAATACCATCATTCATGCCTAAGTCTATTATCCGATGGAGAGGGCTAAATTGAAGAACAATCTTGTCTTCAATAATATAAAAATTTGTGCCTTGGCTTTAACAATAATAGCTCGTGCAATATCAACCACCCTGAATAAATTTTTCTTAGGTAAAGTGTTCATATGGTTTATGAATAACAGAATGATAAGTTTATAATAGGCTAATAAGAAAAAAATTATCACAAAAATTTGTTTTGCACGTAGAAGGTGAGAAAGAAATCATTTACTTATGAAATTTTAGTAAAAAATTCTAATAGGAATTTACCTATTTCTAAATCAGAAATTGAATATTTACTGGACTCTACTTACTCATATATATTTAATATATTAATCTAATTAACACATTCCCTAACTAGAATGAATTATAAACATTCGGAACATAACGCTACTTCTGCTTTTCAGGTGATCAATATGAGTATATGATGGTTAGAAGTTAGAAATTCTCGTTCTACTTGATTAGAGAAAGTAAATAGGATCGAACTACAACCTGATTGATCAATGCGTTCATTATCCAATATCCGAACATATTCTAATCCTTTGCTTCTGAGGTGACACCAGTCATATATAGCGAATTTTAGTGATTTGTTATGTAAGTTAAATTTGTAAATAATCTTACATGTTTAGGCTCATCAAGATTTTATTATCATATTTGGTTCCACCGTATATCGTAAGTATGTTCACACAAGTATAGTGAATACAGCATACTGTATCAATGGACTTCTATTCTTCAAACTCATGTTATATGAAACTGCGGGGGTAGAGAATCGAAACCTTTCTACCTACGTTGAGTTTGTTCATGGCATGAGTATGAAATGAAGGAAGACAGCAACCTCGATTTCAATAAAAAAAGCATATGCACGAAATCAAATGTCCGCATTCGAAGCAAGATTTTGAGTTCTTATTCATGATGGGTAATTCCTTCCTCCTTTTATCTCAAGAACCCCCTATGATGGTAAAACTCCTCAAGGACAGCGGCTGCAACTGCAAAAACAGAGAAAATCTTCATGGACAGCTCTAGAACATGATTCAATATGTGACGATACATTCACTCGTCTGTATATAAGTTAAACTCGATTTAAAGAAAGTCGGCTTGAAAGCATTATCTACACGAGTCTGGATGTAAAGTCGAAAGGATAAATTGAGAAGAGAACGGAAGGCAGTGCACATGGATCTTATGTGTCTGGCAGCAACTGGAAGCAAGGAATATTCTGAAAAAAGATTTTTGATAGATATTGTTAAAGATTTGTACTTCAGGAAAAAGTCCAAACCTGACATTTTAGTCCTACCACGGAAAGGTGGGTACCATTTAGAAGCTCAAAAAGAATTGCACCAATAGCTCCACATGTCACCTAAATAATTCATGTCTCATCTTTTTCAGTATCTTCTACATTTGTGTTGAGGAAATGGACAACAAATTCTTACTTTTCATATTATCCTTGGAATTGAAGATACTTTCTGGAGCCATGTACAATGGAACCCACATTACTGTCTCATTAGCTGGCCTGGGAGGTTGCACACTTCTGTTTTTTTATGAGGAAATAACTTCGTTAGATTATCCTGACAAATAACGATTTTGGTTAAGAAAATTCTGGCACAACTGTTCACAGAAAGGAAAAAGACAATGAGACTTAAATATACATTTTGGTCTTGCCTAAAAATTTGACAAGAAAAGCTCTAACCAGAGTTTTAATTTACCATTTTAATCCAAACAGCTATCTGAGAAACCACAATAGCGTCTGGTTCTGCCAATAGTAGAATTGTTCTTATTCTAAACAAAAGGGATGCAATAAGTAAGCGTAATGTCAGAAGGGATTTTAGGCATGAGAGCCAGAATACGAACTGTTTCATATGTAGAACAGAAACTGCAAGTTTAACACTTCAGGGACCTTCTTTGGGTTGTTTCAAGTCTCTATGGAATGATATGGTGGCGTGCAAATTTCCAGACCAGCCCCTCTTTTAATAAGACATGACATTATTTAGATCTGAAAGAGTAGATGTTGCCATCATTAGTTCTATTTCTACTTAAGAAATGCTTTTGAATTTGCATAGTACCTACTTGCATAATCTTCTAGCAAATCTGTTTAACTTTCCCATGCCTTTGAATATAATAGCTAAATTCCTCCAGTGCAGAACTCCAAAACCGAAATATACAATTTTCAGGCCTAAAAGAGTGAGTTGTTCTACTTCATAGCAAATTGAGTTGGAAATAATAGAACAAAATAAGACACCTTACATTACTTAAGGAAAATGGGGCCAAAATGGGCAAAAGAAGATACCAATTCTTTTTTACCATTTGACCTTATAAAGACATATTTTACACTTTGACCCAATTACCTATTCCCATCTACAAGTTCCATTCGCATGAATCTGCGATGCTGGATAGTCGAGTATCAATCAAAATTTGGTTGAGATTACTTGAAGATTTTGGGATTATCTCAGTGAGGGACATTTATGTATAAACTAACAGTGTTTATATTTCAGGTGTGTGGCTTGGTGACCGTAAAACAAGCAGGCTATGATCCATATTTTATGCTATGGGAGGACAAGCTTGAGAAGAATTAATGATAGTGAACGGTGCTGTTCCCAGAATTTCTTCTTTCCCATGGCCTCTCTTTTTATTTCATGTGAAGGAAAAAAATACTGAAGAGCAACAAGGGGACGCAACCAAGACAATGGAACAGAAAAAGAAAAGAAAAAGAAATATAAGAGCAGACATTATTTACAATGAAGGTCATTCATGATTATGCACATTTAAGACATTCAAAATACCATTACAACAATACCAAAGTTCAAGAAGTTCAAAAAGCCCAACAATTAACAAGATCAAAGAGTGATATTTCATTTCTCTCAAAGGCTCTTTAATTCTGTTTCTCGGGGAAACTGTCCAAGTGAAGATGGGGAAATAAAATCCCTTTCTTTGCTCATTACTAAAGTGTATACCTCTCCAAGCCGGCAGCCTAACCAAAAAGGCCAACAACGAAAAGAACCACTATCCTCAACTCCATCGCTCAACACAATCAACAGAGTGATTCACCTGTGTCAGCATATTATCAGCAACAGGAAACCCCAATTCACCAAAATCAACCCTTTTTTAAACATTCGTTCGAATTACCAAAAATCCTTGAACGAGTTTACTAACTCATAAATTAACGTTCAAATCAGAATTATTCTATACCATAATTGCTATTTCGTAGCTCAAGCAAGTTCATTAACGGAACAGGCAATATACAAGAAAATTACACCAAGCGAACTATTTTATGCTACACTAATTTCCTTGTTTGAGAAGTACCATCTCAATCGCCAGGGGCAGACCAATGCCAAGATAATTGAAATGGAATGCAAAATTAGAAACCCAACAAAATCAAATATCAAAACACACAGAAAGCAACACCAAAAAGGACAGACAATTTTTCCATTCTTATCTCAAATACCCAAAATAAGGCAATAATGAACCAAGTCTATCACTCTATCCTCAAACAACCACAACAGAATCACAGCAACAAGCTAATGAAATTTAGCGTACAAAGGTTCAAAAAAGTTCACGACCAACCCAACCATCAATAACTATCTCGAATAGGCGATATGATCGAAATGGGGTGATTGACAACGGAGGACAAGAAATTTAAGCTCAAGATCCAAAAACCAGCATTCCTGCAGAGTGTTTTTTAGCTTAAGAGAGGTTAAAACTTGCCTTCACTGCCACTTTTGACCGGTAAAGTCTGTAGTTCGCTTTCCATTACGTGGGAGACGAAGTCTCTCCCAGTCTTTGATTTCAAGTAGTATAGCGACCGCAACGGTGAGAATCAGAGGAAACCGTATGCTTCTCTTCAAAGTTCATTTGGGTTATGAGAGGTGACAGCATCGGATCAAATTTGTTAATTATCTTGTCCCTTCTATCTATAGACATGTAACCTTCCAGCTTTCCCGATAGGTATTATCTAACATCTTGCTGCCGCTTGGATTATGCCAACATGCATAAATCTTATCTGGCGCGAAAAAATAGTATGGACCGAGCTATTACTAAAATCTGCTCTTGTCAATTGTTGAATCCGAAAGAGAAGAATTATGGGGGTAAACGTCTAATCGTAAACTACAGAGGGAGAGTATTGAAATAGGTATCCGTGTAAGATTCTTAAAGAAGAATCAGTGGAGATTGAGATTGTTGAACAAATTTTTAATAAAATTTAATTGAAATTTATATAGATTTTATGTAATTAGCTTAGATTTTTTATATAGATCTCCAACTGGACTTTGATTAAAATTGCCAGCGATTTACTATATTTAATCAAAATTTAATTTCAAAGATCTAACTTGAAACAAATTAAAAGGTCTGGACGTCCAAACTGAAAAATTAAAAAAACAATGAGGAATCAAAAGTTAAATGTGTCATCATTGGTCTAAAATCTTTTTATTTTTCTTCACTAAAAGGCTTACGTGACTGACAGTGACAAGGCCTGGCGAGGGCATGCGGTCACTGACGTCAAGAATAGTCGACAATGTGGGTAAAAAAAATTACAGACTTCTGATCCCTTAAACTGAACGCGTGACTGGATTGAAATCAATCCATAAAAATTTCAAAAAAAATATAATTAATTCAGAAAACTTCTGGCGAATAGTATTAATAGCTAATTTTTGTTAAAATAGCTTCAAATTATTCAACACCTGAATTAATTCAAATTAATCCAATAATTAATACATATGGTTTCACAATCTTAAGGTCAGGGATGGAAGGGAATACAAGTTATTTTAGGTTTCGCTCGATCCATTTTAAAAAAGATGTGATAGTTATAAATGGTGGGTACATATATGGTGAGTGAACTACTACCAGTAATGGATATGAGTAAAATTACTACTCATAATGTTACAAGTTTGTACCATATTAGCGATATTTTGAATTACCCACTAACCATTAAAAATCTATTTAAATAGTGTTAGTAATGGTACTTGCAGGGTTACATATTATAGTAAATAATTTATTTTTAAATACGTGTCGAATTTGAACAGTTAAGGAATTCGTGGTGGCCCTACCCTTTAAGATTATATATAAAGTGAATTTTGGACAATACAGGTAGATGTAGAATTTTAAAATGAGTGAAATAGGTACTTAATTGAGTATTTAAAGTATATAGAGATGGATCATTGAGCAGCAAATTTAAATGGATTACATTCAAAAATTCAAGGTACCTGCTCCGCGCTTCCACTTTCATTAAAGGGGTTTTTGGCAATTAAGAGATTATAGTATTTTAAAATTATTTCTGAAATCTATTAGGTTGAGGCATGGAGCTTTGTGAATGAGACTCTGTTTATTATACCTTAGCACCTTAACAAAATCCAACAAAATCAATGGATTTTATAAAATCCTCCAATCAGTTAATTTTTTAAAACATCAATTGTATGACTTTAAAAGGTAATAATTGAATACGTCATATTTTTATGAATTTTATAAAAATCTGACATAATTCCACAACATATCTTTGAATGAAGCTCCAACAAGTCTTAGATTGATACTATTGGAATTTTAAAATCTTTTAAAATCTAATAAAGTGCTTAATCCGCTTTAAGAGGAGTGTAGGATTATGATTGTATTAGAATTTTTCAAAGAATGTTGAGTTAAGCTAGAATTCTCATAGAGTTTTATAAATTGTGGAACATATTTTTATATATTTTGAGTTGGATAACAAAAATTTATAAGTAATTTTATAGTATTCAATCAAATTAATTCAGATGCCTAATGAACAAATTAACAAGGTTTTAGCTCAATTAAAAAACTGAAAATACATGAGATTCAAAAACAAAAAGATTGGCATGATCTCTGTCTCCAAAATTATTTTGTTTTCTTCGGCTGAACATTTACCACCGGTCGAAGCATTAAAGGCTTGCAATGCCATGTGCACCGTCGACGCCATCCCGCTCCAGAACGTGCGATGTGATCAGGAAGACGCAGCTTTTCTTGTCCGTGTCTCGGCTGAAAAATCACATGTAAAACACACAACACACGCAACCAGCACACACACACAAAATATTATATTATTATAATATTAATATGTATAAGTATTATATATATTATTGTATATATATATATATATAATATATATATATATTTATTATATATTATATATATATGATATAGTATATATATAATATATATAGAATGGAAAATACCGACAACCACACTCAGGCCAGGATTTCGTGGACTGCGTAGGAGGTTATGGCAAGGAGGCGGCGCAATCGAGACAGGCCGATGCCGAGGCCCCATGCTTGTCGGCTAGACCCGAACGGTCTGGCCATATGGCAGCAACAATTTGGGCAAGTTCTTCGACTGTTTCAAAGACTTTCTAATTGTTGTTTATTTGGATTAAATAATATTCCCAGAAAAAGAACCCAAATTAACTCTGAAAAATTGTAAATTTAATTGTTTTTTTTTGTTCAAAATATGAAATTCTCAACACATGAATTATTCGAGAGTTAATTCAACATACTTAAGTACATGCTAACCTTAAGAAAGTAAGGATGAAAGCGGTACATTGAATTTTAGAATACTCGTCTACTCTGATCTATTTAAAGAGTAATTATAGATTGATTTGGAATGGATATGATTAGTGAAATTATACCCGTAACGAATATGCAGTAGTGAGAGGTTATACTGTTATGATACAAATAAGGTAGCAAGAATGATTAGATCTTTCGGAGACTGCTACCCATTAACTACTATTCATAAACTTGGGTTTTGGTGTGGAGCACTATCCATTATTAGATAAAACAGGAATTTTAAAATACGTTCAAATTTGGATAGCTTTAAGAGTTCGCGGGTAACCCTATCTTGTTTTAAAAAGGTAGCTTTAAATGGGTTTTTAAAACGGATAATAGGGAGTTAAAAATAAAGCGGGTTCTGGAATATATAAACTGTAAGATGGGTGATTTTGTTAATGGTTTAGGGCGGGAGTGACAGGAGTAGGATAAATATTTTTAAGCAAACTTGTACATATACGAGTGAGTTTAAATCATGAGTATCCACCTATTCTATCGCATTGAAGGGAATTAAGACTCTATAAAATTTTAAAAGTTTTTGAAAGGACATTCTCAATCGTGGCCTGAGCGTTGCAGTCTAATATTTAATTCGCCATTTTTCGCCTTTTTCCAAAAAGAAAGCTGCAGACTGAACTTGCAGAATTGGATCAAAGTACCCATTTTTAGAGCTCGGTCACTGGCCGGTGCGGGGCGTGTGCAAGATCATGCACGAAAGGGTGGTGAAAAGGAGTAGTTCTGGGGTACTCTACTTCTCGTTGGAAAATATTTTCTGTAAATGTCTTTTCTTCGAAAAAGAAAAGAAATAAAATCAAGGGCCGTATAGTCTTCTCTCTCCCTCCAAGTAAAACTGTTCTCTTTAGCGCGCGTGGATGGTCTCGAAAGAATTCAATTCCGAGTGGGGACTGAGGACTTTCAGAAGACGAAGCACCAACACTTGGAGTTCATCTTACGGACGTCACCCACTGAAGAAAGAGCTCATCCATGGAAGAGACAAAACACGTAAAGAGTCAATGCAACTGTTGCCGTTCAACTGCACCCACCCAACGATCTAACAAATAGTTCTTTGGTAAGTGATTCCAACTTCTCATAAGGTGGTAAGATAGTAATCATGACAAGAAGAGATTCGATTGCAGAAAGCCTGTTTTTTGCATTTTTTTAAGCTTGTATGATTGTGTTTTGACAAATTCATAGTGATGGTGAGATGATGATGATGTACAAGTTTGAATTTTTATGTGTTTCTTTGAATAATTTGGAGAAAACAAATTTGAACTATCATTGAAACAATGGAATTGGATGTGATTAGAGTCTGTTTAGGCTAGTGAGATAGCAAAGCATGGGACCAAAAGGGAAGTCTTGAGAGAAGAAGGCACGTTTTCTGGAAAATCACCACATGTTCCGACATTAGGGCAAGAGCTCCTGGTTTGACCCATCAAGCGCAACTTCAATGAAAGATAGAGTTTTTTCAAAGATTGATAGAACACAAATCTAGGTGCATATGGAAGAATGGTTTAAGTGGATTGTAAGTGTATTGGGGTTGTTATGTACAAGCTAAGAGATAACATACAGCGAAAGAGAAAGAGGCAGACTTAGAATGCGTTACGGGGGGTCTTTTCTTGGATTGTTTTGGGACTTTTTTCAAATTTTTAATCATTTTTTGTTTAAGAATGAAATCTCTCCGCTTGTTT
>NW_023591620.1:0-47557 GCF_014843425.1 Jatropha curcas | reverse complement strand
AGATGATAAAAAAAATTCCCCCTTTTTTTTAAAACAAGCAAAACCCAAAAAAAATTTTTTCCCTCCCAAAATTTTTTTTTTTTTTTTTAAGATTAACCAATTAATAAAAATTTTTTTTTTTTTTGTTTTTTAAAAAAAAAAATCAATAAACGGGAATTTATTTAAAGAAGAAAAATTTAATAAATAAATAATTGAAATAAAAAAGAAATGGTTTTGAAGTTCTTTTCAATATGAATTGGAAACCAACAAAAAAGGGATTAGCAAAAAAAAAATGCTGAAAAAATAACATTAAGTAACAAAAGAAAGAAATTTTAATAAAGAAATAAGGAAGTGCAATTATAAAATATATATGAAAGAGAGGTGGAGGATGTTTTGTAAGAAAAAGAAAGAAGGTGGTTTAACATTCAAGGATGAACTTTTTCCCTGGGCTCTTTATTATGAGTGTGTATCATTATCTTTGATTCTTTTTGTCCAATTTTTTATTGCAACAAAGTTTGCATCGTTCACGCTTTCCACCGTTTACATAATGGCCCTATTTTTATATCTTTTGACCTTCGAGAAGAATCTTTTTTTTATATTTTTTTTCCCTTTTGCTTAATGAATTGATATGATAAGTAAGGGAAATTTTTTTTGTTCACAATATATTTGGAAAAATGATAATGAAAGAAAGGTAAATTGAATAAAACAATATATAAAATATTTTTAATAAACATTACCTTTCAACACTTTAGAAATAATATAATGGTAAAATGCATGTATAAAAACGATAATAAATGTAAGATTTAAATTCTTCTTTTATAATATTAAAATAAAGATATTAAAATAACAATAAAACGTTAATATACAGAAAACCGCGTAAGCTTTAAAAGCTCTTTAAGTGTGTTTTTTCTTGGTGATAATAATGTCTTTTGGGTCTCCTACAAAACGGTAAGCCCAATTGTAGGTTGGGCCTTCCAATGCCTTAACCAAGCAGGCCCAAGTCAAAACCTTGTTATTAATACACAATTTGAGTTAACGAAAATCGGACCTGAAAAAACCATCAACTTATATGGCATATTGGATTTCAATAACCCAAATCGTTCGTTTGGATATTGCGATCAAGAGAACTGAAGTAAGCTGGTATTGCATTTTAAATGTATGGTGAGTAATTAAATCGAATCAGGTCGCCCCGTATGGCCAACGGCGTTTATAAAATGAAATTTTCACAATGACATCGCGCTGCGACGTGTCGTTACGTTTGAAATTAGGGCTAGCCACGTGTTCAATTTTGGAAGTCAAAAATCGGTCTGCGAAAACTGTGGTTAAACTGAATCTGGGACCGGGAAGGTTGGGTCGCGGTTTGATTCCTGTTAACCACTATGTGAGATCCTGAACAGCCCGATGCGGCCAGTTCAACCGGCGTATGTTCACTCTGGCGATACTGACGCCGGAATCGAGAACCGGGCAGACCAAGAATCAGAAAGATCAGTTATTATATTAAATATCATAGTATTGTTTTGTTTGTTTGTGGTGGTATGTCCGATTGATCGATTTGGATTGTGTGTAATCTGGTGCGTAGCTGAATTAGGCATCCCAAATTTTTGTCTGCCATTTTGGAGTAAATGACCAATTCATTCCAAATCACCGGACAATGATTTGATGAATTATCATATGCCTGATGTTATGGCCCTGTCAAATGATATACATAATTTAGTTAATTAATTACCATATTAGGCGCAAGACCAATTTCCATGTGAATGAGAACGCCATAGTAAGGCCATCTATTGTTGTAAAAAACAAAGAAATATTAAATTATTTATGCATGGCTCACATTGGATCTACCGGATTAGAGTGGTGGCTGTTGTCTTGGCCATTTAGCCGGATTAAGACCACATCTCAGATCATCAAATACCCAAATATAAACGGAGAGAGTGGTGTTGTGTCTGTGTTTGTTAGGGTTGCAGAGATAATGATAGTGAGCAAGTGTCTTGTTATACGATGCATGGATAAGAAGAAGCAACAGAGGTGGTCAATATTAGTGGGAGGATATAGGAAAGTAGAATCAAGAACAATTAGAATTAGAATCTGGAACTGGAACTGGGATCACAGGCTAATGGAATTGCAAATCTCTATAGCTTTTTGAAGTTGGGTATTTAAGCTTGATCCGGTCCTTGAATCCCTCCTCCATAACCCATTCCTTCAAAACCGCATCTCTTGTATTGTTTCAAATCTCTCTCTCTTCTCTTTCATAAACCCACTTTTAATAAGTGTTTATGACTTTTGGATTTTTACTTTGTATAACTGTGTGTCTGTTTGTTCTTTGGTCTGGATCTTCACTTTTCTTTTGAATTGTCTTATTTACCTTGGAGAGTGTGGAATAATGGGATACCTGTTATAATCAGTAATGGAAGTTTTTCGTAAATTTCTTTTGAATCTCAAACGGTTTGTTAATGGATGTTTAGTACTATAGAGTAAACTTTGTTTTCACGACTTAAATGTAGGTTATGGAAACAAAAAAAAAAAAAAAAAAACATCTTGGATAAAATCAATAGAAGAAAGGAAGATTAGCAAACTTTATAGTCAATGTATAGGCTCTATTTAGAAATTTAAAAAAAAAAAAAAAAAAAAACATCTTGGATCAAATCAAATAAAGAAAAGGAGATTAGCAAACTTTATAGTCAATGTATTAGCTCTATTAGAAATTTAGTCCTGCATAATTTTCATAGTCTAAAATGTCAAGATTTTATTGACTTGAGGAAGACTTGAATTCTGTTAGCTTGCTTAAGTAAATATTTAGTAGCAGTGTATTTGCAGAACTAAAGAAGATGTGGAATTCCGATGGGAAATGCTATCTGACTTCCGGTCAAGAACAAGAGTGCTGGCTCTTAGTGTCTATTCATCACCATCTACAAAGAGGTAGGATTGAACATTTTTCAATTCTGAATGGTAGAATTAGAAAAGGTAGCCATTTTCTATGACGCACTTGGATTTTATGTTTATGTCAGATATGTAATTATGAAGATCATAAAGACATGAAAAGGAAATTTTGCAGAAGCAGCCGAACATAGTTTATAGTTTGCATCTCACAATAAGAAAATGTTATTATGAACTTAAACAACCAATCTAAACTAAATGAAAGCGTCAGAAAGTATTGGCATTGAATTTCTTTGGCTAAATGGATCTTATCTTATTTGCAGTTAATGAAATATACAAAATTGGTGCTTGCATCTTAAATGCTCGGTTAAGTGAAGCCTGAATCCCAAACTTTAATTCAAAAACAAAAAAACTTTGGAATCCCCTTTCCTCTTTTTGAGTTACTGTATCACGTGTCAACTGAAATTATTTCAATAAGACTACTCAATTGGGTTCCCAAAATAATTTTTGCTTATTGTCTACTTGTCTAGTCTCGTGTCATCATTGCATGGATCCTTCTTTATGATATAACAAAGGAAAGACAGCAACCTTAGCTGATTTCCTGCACATTTAATTTAGTTTCTTGGCTATGTTTGATTGGATAATCTTTTAGTTGTACCAATTACTCGTTGTACAGGGCAGGGGGCTTGCCAGTTACAAATACCAAAGGAAGCAACGAACCCTGTAAAAGTGACGACCAAGGTACGACTCTACTGATGTAGGTTCAAGCACACAACTCTTCCATCTTATCAATAGTGCTAGTCTAATGATATTATAATGAGCATCACCGATGGGCAAATTTTTTAGAAATAAACAAATCTATTTTTTCCCCTGTTCAGTATCATTCAAATACAAAAATACGTTTCATTAGGACACCTGAACTTGGTAATATTATTCTGGTGCTTGGAATGTCGATTATTAATGTTTTAAGAAAAGTGTTCGTGTTTTAATCAAGCCTTCTCTACATTATGACGCAGATCATATGAACTCATTCTCAAAAGATGACTCTGAGATGCTCAAACCTCTTATTGTAAGTATGATTATTCATATAAAGTTGCTCTTAATTTTCTGCTCGCTACACTTCTGGCTTATCCATGACCAAGTTGCTTCTGTGGCTTCATGCAGTCAAAGGATGCAACCCAAAGTCACGAACTGCAGGTACATTTTTTGCATACGAGCCGACGATCCTTCCTTTTCTTTTCTTTTTAAAAATTCTCTCTCATTTTCCTAACCATCTTTTAACCTCTATTTTTGTTATACTTAGATGAAGCAATCTGTTTCTTGTATTCCAATGAGTGGAATCAATAAAGTTTGTTGGATCATCTGTTTGATTCTTGGAGCAGCTGCACTTCTAGTCCTCCTGGTTATCCTCTGTGCAGCTATATAATCTACCTACTCTGCCCGGTTCCTATTTGTGTGCTATTACGATTACTGCTGCATAACTACAGAGCAACAATTAGTGGATTATGTCTTCGTAGCTTCTATTTATATACCTGTTAACTCTCGGAGATGCATGGAATTGATTCTGAAATTACTGGCAGGATATCAGTGTTAATTCCATATTTATGGGACGATTATCTTCACTTGCCACGAGACCTTTAAGCCCACTAAGACTGCCTGCTCTTCCTTTGATGCAATATCTACTTCTTCATGTTACATTGCGTGTATGTGCCATTGCCTCTCTATCCCCATTCCCCATTTACGAACACTTCATCTACGACTCATATTGCAAAAACCTTTTGTACATAAAGGAAACAAAAGAAACAATGGCAATGACTCCGAGCATAACCAATCGCACAAATCATCAAGCCATTCTTACATGTCAAGTTCTGGAATCTATAGAAGGACTTTCCTTGTTCATTCTCAGTTATCAACCCGTACTGTTATTCTATGCCTTAAAAAAGACAATAAAGATTGAGATCAAAGATGATACAGTGCTTCAGATCTGCAGAGATCGAGAACAGCAAACATCATTGTCTCTAGTGTAGCAGCAAGAAATTCTTGGGAAGTTCAGGCCGCCGGAGAATGCAAAGATGGATGATCAAGTGATGGAGGATGGAGACTTTAAGTATACTTTTGATGTTTAGTACATAAGCTATTAAGGGTGCTGTTTGGAATTACACATGCTAAAGCACAATAAATTGAATGTGAGGGAATTTCTTTTCTCTTTTATCTATTTTATCTTATTTTATTTTCTTTGAACTCAATTTTTCAATGATGAGCAAAACCAGATAAAAGAAGGTAGTCACTAAGCAAAGACTGCAATGACCTTTTAATACTTATGTTTAAGATCCCATTTAGCATTGTCATTGCCAATAATAGATTTTGAATTAAATATTTATTATGTATCAAAAATAAATTTTTGTAGGTGTGTAGCCATGGTGTGAGACACAGAATTTGTTCACAAAAATGGGTCTCAACTCAACAGTGAAAGTGCCAAATTAAGTTTGAATTTTGGTACTGTACGGATATAATAGTTTTTTAGGGTTTGGGAAATTATGTACTATATGGTTGATTTGAGGCACATAGTCCGAATAAAAATAATCAGTAATTACCTAGATGAGGTTGGTGAGGTAGGTTCTTTTTGAGTAAGATTTCACGAATGCTATTTTTTTACGGTATTCGGTAACATAGTTTTTAAATTAATTTTTAATAATTAACTCATGTAATGTTTAACTTTTAGCGTTTTATGAAAAACTATATGACCTCATGTAGCATTTCAATTAATTTTACCGAACAGATCCAAAGTGTGTTACGTGCTTAACCGATACGGTAATTTCTCTATTTCTCCATATCGGTCCTGCGACCGATTTGGTTAAAAAAAAATATGACACAGAGAAGAGTACAAGTACATGCATTATGTGTTGTGTAGAGGAGAGATACATTACTGTTTCGAGGTAAAAGGAATGACATAAGACATAGACATTGCACCAAACATTCAGATTTACTTTAGCATATTTAGCCTGCAAGGGAATGCAACAAGAAATCAAAGCTATTCTCCAATTCACCTTTGTCTAAGCAAAGCAACATTTATCTATCTCTGTGTCTCTCAATGAAGTGTCTTCCTCTTAACTTTCACCTACCATGAAACTATACTCTTATTTCTTCTAAATGGGTTGGTTTCAATCCTTCTTTTCTCCATTGAAGAAGCTCTGGTTTCGCATGCACTCTGCTCATAGAAAGAGTAATACTTTTCTCTACATTTTTTATCTTTCTTCCTTCTGCTTATTATTTTGATTTTCTTCTATCAAAAAAGATTTTCATGCTTCAATTCCATGCCTACGTATTATTACAATTCATGATTGCATTTTTCCTTTCTGGGTTCATACCAGTACATAATTAATAACTCTGCAATTGTATTCAATTATCTAAGTTAATTTTAGAATCCTAAATGACCATATTGTTATTTTCATTTTCTGTTTTTTCTGTAGGTAAAGGCATATACATTTTATATGAAGATGTGAAGTCCTGCCCAAGTGAAGATGTGCAAGTTCTGTGGTCTATACTGGTTGAGTCCCATCTGCATGCACCTATTCCAACCCAACAAAACAATATTCAAGAATTGACCAAACTTTCAATGGAAAATGAGAAACTTTAAGAGATTGTTTCATACTTTTGCAAACATGTATTTATATAAAATTATTTAGAATTGGTTTTAGGGTTTTAATAATTCTTCTTTGAAAAGAAAATGTATGTGGGTCTCTTCTAGAAGGTATAAATAATTATTAAAGTGTAGTTATATGACTTTGAAGTGAGTTGGTTTGTCCATATTTTGGCAGTTGGGATTGCAGCTTAGCACTTTTCAAGTCTGTATTCTGAGATGTCTTTAGGTCTAAACATGTCAATTGAAGAACTGATGGACAATTGGAGCTACTTTATCTCACTTTTTATTTTCTTCAAATCTAGTTTTATCAGATTGACAATGATGGTTGTCAAAGATTCTTCAAATTCAATCATTATATTGATTATTGTTTTTCACATTCTTTTGACTTAAAAATAAATCTATCCAACATTCAAAGAATTATCATCCTCATGGCAAATTGCTTCTTTTATGCAACTTATTTACTGTATGAAAATCGAAAAATTACTCGGGATTAAAGAAAAAGAGGTGGTAAAAATTATTTTCTCCATATCTCATACATTTCATTTTACTGTAATTTCTTCCATATCAGTAAGAAACAAATTGCATTTGTTTAATCTTAAGACAAACTCATAATACTTTCAAAAGCTGCACCTCAAATATTAGAGGCTCATTTGCATGAGAGAGAAGGCTTCGTCGAGGGCCAAACTGCAACGGAAAGCCATTCAAATAACGAAATTAATTAAACTGAATAGTGGACATTGATGTGCACAGAAAAAGGTCATCAACAACTAAATATAAACCTTGAGGTTAAGAAAGTAATGCAGGATTTACAAACCTCTTCTGGTATTGGTTTCAAGGTTTCATTTATGTACCCCACAGAAGGTGGTATCAAAGCTCTTCTCTTCCCTGAAGAGATGGAAAAGAACAGATATTTGAGAAGTAATTAACATGGAATTAGATACAGTGTTAAAAGAATGGTTTATGACATTGTGAATCTGTTCTTTTAGAACATACCTCCAATTTTCATGCCAATTAAGACATCCTTCAAGCCCTTAATAATCTGTCAGAAGAAGCAAATTATAAGTTGTAATATTAAAAGACACTTCTTAATAAAAAATATGTCATAATTAAATTCTTATAATTTATATGCAAGATAACAAACTTTACGCCATTGGCCAGTAGTTGAATGGTCAAATATCTGCTTGTAGCCTGAGAAGGAAGCGTCTTGAGATTGGAAAGAAGACGCATACATTATCCATATATTTCAGTTAGCACTCACATTCCATTTCCTTTCCTTTCCAATTATAAATTGCTCTAAGCATCCAATAAAAATAGGCATACAAACTTGATTCAATTGTCCCTAAATGATATGATTCACAATGACCAGATTCCTATAAGTCAAATATCCTAAGATGAAATAAGAATTTCCTCCATACCCTGTTCTCATCCAAAGGAAGTATGACAGGTGAACTTTCCCCACTGAATTGATCCACTGTGCTGTATTAAAAGGACAATTAGAATTCAAAAGAGCAATGAGCAGTCCTCATTTGATAAAGGATGAGAATATAAAGAGAAGCCTAATAATAGCATGAACGAGCACAACCTATTCCTGATATAGAAGTACATATATAAACTGTGAAAACAGTAAAACATTGACATAAAATTACCTGTGGACAAAATATCCATTTGATCGACGACATACATAATTTATTTCAACTACATCTCCTTCATGAGCTTCTGAACCTTCTCCTTCTATAATCTCTATAAATAAAAACCAGAAATTAACATCTGAATTCTAATAATAACAAATTTATTTGACATTGTAATTACAAACCATGATTTTAAATATTAGCCATTTGCAGCATATGGACCCATGGTGAATCAGCTATATAAATGAAACTTCAATTTTCTAAACAAATTCACAAAAGGACCAACCCTGGCAGACTTTCTGTGACACATTGACACGCCTACACCACAACCTGAGTATGATTTGAAAAATCCTGATGGTAATATCCATATAATTCATGCTTATATTTTTTAACTTCCCAGCAGTCAATATCAATTATAATTCAACTCGCATAACGTATATAAAGGAATGTCACTAGTTCATTCTCTACAAAACTATATAATATATGCAATTCAGCTGAACTAAATCTCAATGCCAATTTAGTTGGGTCAGCTATATTAATCATTTCCTCCCCAATATCCAGAGTTTAAGACAACATCTATAAATGCCAGTAGACAAGCTGACTATGAGTCAAAGCCTGATAGCGGAGTTTAAGACAACATCTACAACTCATTTTAGGTAAATATCGTCTTCTTTTTATCTACAACAGACATAACAAGCAAAATTAAGAAAACAGATATAATAGATACCTTGAATCCTCACTCCACTGTCAAGCTTTAATGTCCTGAACACTTCAAATCCCAAACAAAATCTCACATGAGAACTAATAGACTGTGTATATGAAAAAAAAAAAAAAAAGAAAAGAAAGAGTCTTTTAAGCTTAAAAAGCAATAAGAAGGAAAAAGAAAAGAAAAAAAAAAGGAAATAAAGATAACAAATACAACTTTTTTACCTAACAACTTGAGGTTCTTTCATATCTGGCACTGGTGCAGCAAAAACAGGACTAACACGTAATAAGATGGAATTGAATCCAATTGACTTCAAAAGCACTCTTCTTGGAAATCTTTTTACTGATAGAGAAACAAATTTGCCATAGAACTCCATGGAAGTGGCATCTTTCCATCTATTACTGCATGATCAGTGAAATATCAACAAATTTTGCTACTAAAGTTGACTAAAAAAAAAATTTGAAATTATAAATGATTGCTCTAAAGTCTAAATGCTGGGGACATATATTTACCTTGGAGACTTGAAAACTGGAGGATAGCGGAACAGGGTTTGCAATGGAAGCCTTTCCATTACCCAGAACCAGAAGAATACACCAAATGAAAATTTTGGAAGTAGCTGATAACACTTGGCTCTGAAGAGGATATGGCAATAATGGGCCATCCTGTGAAAGTAGCCACTCGGCTTTCTTTCTCTCTTTCTTTTGTTTTTTGGTGCCCATTAAGCATAACGTTGGTCGTTGGGCTTGCTAAGCCTGGTGATTGCAAAGTTAGAATTAGTACTATGTCATTTAACTAATTTTAATGAAATATATTACAACCTGCATTAAGCTTAATTAACATATATTTAACTATTTTATCTCTATATTTAATGGAAAAAGTATAAAAAATTATTTATGGAAGGATATAATAGTGCAATGAATGTAAAATATAACAAAATATATACTTTTAAAAATATATGTTTAATTGTATAAAATATTGAGACAATATAATAATTTCCTTCCTTTTTGTATGTAGTTGGCCTGTACATTTTTTGTACCTTAAAAAAATAGATAAAAGAACGGGGTGGAAAGAAGGCAAAGGCTCATGTTAAGGTAGTGAACGTGGCCCATTTCCTTCCTATGGAGAAAGAATGGAAAAGATAAGACGCTCGTTCCGACTTTCCGTTAAAAACAACACAAACAACATTGGAAGAACGACACGACAGCCCATTCACTTGAAAGTTGGATTAATTATTAACAAAGGGTTGACATAAACAATCCTTCTGTTGTCTTGAATTTTATTGGTCCATTATTATCGTGTTAGTGGCAAATCCACCCAACCCACCAAAGTGAAACTCTTGCCAACCGCGATAACATCCAAAAAACACACCTCTAAGAGAATCTTTAAACAATACCCAAAAAAGAAGATTAAAAAATAATCTCTCTATGTTAATTTCCTGACAAATTTCTCATGCTTAAGCATCTCCTGAATTCAATTCTTGAGATACCCTCTTTCTCTTTATCTATGATTCTTTGTCTATTACGTGCCTGAAAGTGAAACTGTTGGCAAATTAATACTTCAATGATATAAAAGCAAAAAGGAGTATTATTTTTTCGTTTTCTACTTTCCATCTCTTTCTTTATTGGAAGTGATATTGGTAGCAGAAAGAAAGAGAGGAGAAGAAGTGGGGAGCTTAGAGCTGCGTTTTATCCTTTTCTTGTAAAGTTATGGCTTCTTCAATTCTTTTTCCGACAAATTCTATTACTGGAACTCGAAGCAAGAATCCTGGGTTCTTGCCCTCTTGTGGTCGACGGTCGGTGGCTCAGGTGGTGAGAACGCAAAGGCTGTCATTTGTTCGGTCTGCTTTGGACTCTTTGGAGACCAAAGTGTCTGATATGAGTGTTAATGGTACTTCACTAATCTTCTAGTTCCTTTTGTCTTGGTATTTATTCCAGGCTTGATTGCTTATTCAATTTCTGGGTTTGTACTATGTCTATGCATGTGCTTAGAGTGGCGAGGAGTGTTTTTTTTTTTTTTTTTTTTGTCTTCTTTCCAATTTCTACTTCTGATCCGACTCGTTATTGACTTAACCTCATCTATACAGTCGCACCGCATGCGCGCGGCGAAAATAGTGAATACTCATCGTTTGGCAATCATCACTGAACACTAACCATCACTACCTATACTACATAAATCGACCTTCAAAAAGAGCTTCTACGTTACTTTTTTCGCTTTTCTACTCACAACAATCTCTATTCTTTCATTGCGGACAGTGACTATTTCTGTTAGCAAAAACGAATCAGCGAGAGACGAGCATCGTAAGTGGCGGAGCTTAGCGATGTGCTCGCCGTCCTTCATACCTTATATCCTTGAAAGCTTTATGGCGTGCTTGCAATTTCCTTTTTCCGACTAAATAGTCTATACTGCGAACTCACGAACCTCGTAGCACAACATCAAATCGAAGTTCGCGGTCTACTTGCGCCCTCTGATCTCTCGCGACGTCAAGACTGACTCCGCACTCACAGCTCTCTGTCTCTCAGGTAACCAACATCATCACTCTATACCACTCATCCCGCACGGTCTCATCATGTTAGATCCGTTCTCCCGCTGTCTGCTTTGACTCTTTGGCAGAACCAAAGTGTCTGATATGACGCTGCTTAATGTACTTCTACTAATCTTCTAGTTCCTTTTGTTCCTTGTATTGTATTCCAGGCTTGACTTGCTTAATTTGCAACTTTTCGGGTTATGTACTATGTCTATGCATGTGCTTAGAAGTTTGCGAAGGAGTGTTCTTTTTTTTTTTTTTGTGGGGAATATTGATTCTTCAGGCAATTATAAAACTGAAGAAGGAAAAGTGCTTGAATTTGCCTTGGATATTAAGAAATAGATTCATGGGCTGAGAAGTTTATAACTTTTGTTATTAAGTTCTTTGGCCTTTTTCAGACATTAGAAAATGGAAATTAGTCTCTTGTCGGATATTCACGCGCAAGTCTCTCAATCTCTAGTGTAAAGTGTTTAGTAATTTAGTTACCGCTTTAATTTTTTTGTCCATTTGAAAATTTTTTTTTTTTTTTTTTTTTGGGGAATTATTGATTCTTGGCAATTATACTGAAGAGAAAAGTGTTGAATTTGCTTTGGATATTAAGAAATAGTTCATGGGTGAGAAGGTTTTTATTTTTGTTATTAAGTTTTGGGCCTTTTTCAGACATAGAAAATGGAAATAGTCTCTTGGGTATCAGGAAGTCTCTCAATCTCTAGTGTAAATGTGTTTAGTAATTTAGTTACCGGCTTTAATTTTTTGTCCATTTGAAAACAAGCAGAAAGGACTGCTATAACTGAATTCTTACTTTTGTGTCATCTCACTGAACTCAATTATTGATCACATTTTGTTGATGTGAACTCTGAACTTCAGTTTGGTTCTTTTAGGTTCTCTTAGTTTTGATATGAAGATTATTTAGCTGCCGGTAATTACCTGCTACTAGAATTCTGTTGGTAGAGAATATCAAAATTCAGTTCAAAGTAATCAGAGATTCAGAATGCAAGTTGAATCTACCTTAAGGTTCAAAACCTAACAGAGCTAAAACACATTGAGGATTATGAATTTTGGTAAACTGCATATCAATATATGTCTGTTGGCATTTATGTATAAAGAATGCTGCATTTCTTTGTTATTTCCTTTATTTAATGTCATTTGAAGATTAACATGACTTTTTATATTCTCCAATTATTTAGTAATTGTGGTAGTTTCAGATATCATTCGTGTTTCTCACTATAAATTGAATGTTATAATTGCCAGCTCCAAAGGGGTTATTTCCACCAGAACCTGAACATTATAGAGGACCAAAACTAAAGGTGGCTATTATTGGGGCTGGGCTTGCAGGGATGTCAACTGCAGTGGAGCTATTGGATCAAGGTCATGAGGTGTTACTCATCATACTCTGGAGAGCCTTCTGATACCATCTTGATCACTTATATATTTGTTTTCCACATTTTTTTATCCAATCCCGTCGTCTTGATCTCTCATATATTTCTTAGGAAATGTGTGTGTTTACATCACCAATGTTCAAATTATGTACCATAAACATCTTTCTGCACTTCTCATTGCTCAGAGAAAACATTGTTATATATTTCCAAAAGTTTGTTCCATATGGAAGCTCGCATTCAGTATCTTAAATAATTTTTTTTCTTTCAGGTGGATATATATGAATCAAGGTCTTTCATTGGTGGTAAAGTGGGTTCATTTGTCGATAAACGTGGGAATCACATTGAAATGGGACTTCATGTTTTTTTTGGCTGCTACAATAATCTCTTCCGTTTGATGAAGAAGGTCAAGAATGTTTGATTGTAATATGACATTTTGTGATTGAAGTTCACTTATCCTTACCAACCTAAAAAAAAAAAAAAAAAGAAAATTTAAATGTAATATTGACATTTTGTGACTTGACAGTTTCACACCTTATCCTTTACCAACCTAAAACAAAAAAACAAAAAAATAACATTAAACTGTGAAATATATGACCTTTGTCCCTTCATGTTCTCTATGTTATAAGTGGATTACCTATCACCTTTTGCAAGTTTGAAGCTCTGTTTTCTTTTTATTTTAGATCCAAAAAGTTGACAAGATCACGTTCTTCTATTACTATATGGCTGGCTGGAAAAAAAAAAAAAAAAAAGTAAATTTAAATGTGAAATATTGACTTTGCCCCTTCATGTTTCTCATGATTATAAGTGATGATAGTTCCCTTTTGCAAGTTTTGAAGTCTGTTTTCTTTTTATTTTAGAAAAAAGTTGACAAGTCCACGTTTCTATTATCTATATTGGCTGGCTGGGATTAGTAATGAAGAGACCTGTTAGATTCCCAATTGTGTTTATTACTTTTTAGTGAACTAACTATCTGTCACTCTCTTGTATCTAATTTTGGTGATATTATATTGCTGTATGGTCATATGTTGTTTGGAATTGTACTTTGTGGGCATGGAAGTTCTTGTGCTATTTTTTTGGATGATTAATGTTATAAACCATACGATAATTCTTTTTGTGAAAAAACAACTATAATAATTAAATATAACTTTGATGATGATTGTAATTGTACCATCATCCCTCAAAATTAAATTTTCTTATAAACATAAAGAGCTACAATTTATTTGACCTCTAAATTGTTCTTCTTGAATCTCTGCTTGAGCTTAGGTGGGTGCAGATAAGAATCTACTTGTGAAGGATCATACGCACACATTTGTGAACAAGGGGGGTAAAATTGGTGGTATGGTTTAATGCTTGATCTTCTTTGGTCAAATATCAACTTAAAATAGTTATTTGTCAAAGTTCAATTTTTTTAGTCTGAACTATCATGGCAATTGTGTTGTGTACTATCAAGAAATCCTTTGATTATTTTCACTTGGATTGCAGAGCTTGATTTTCGATTTATGATTGGAGCTCCATTACATGGGATTCGGGCATTTTTGTCTACAAATCAGCTTGAGGTACTCTTTACTAATATTGCCCATCCTGAATTTTATTACTATGTCCATTTCTTTTGTGCGACACCAACTAGGTTGGGACTCGGGATTGATGTTGAGATGTGTTAAATATCTATTCTTCGTTTGGTAGTAGCAATGCTCTATCCTTTATGTCTGGCTATGTTCTTAAGCTGAAATGTTTCTGAATAAAAGTCGCAAACTTATATGCTACCACATGGGCAAACACATCACTTTCTTGTCCAATATTGACATAGTGATTGCTGCATTGAAAGCATAATTTTTATGTCTACTGGTTCTCTCCATTAATTTGTTGCTTTTTTACTTGCCTTTGCCAACCTCTGCAGCTTTATGATCTTTAGTGAAACCATTACAATCACATAAGAATTTAAGGGGCTTTTATTTAACTATATGGTTTCAACGAGTGCCTAATTTCTTGCTCCATTGCGAATTTGCAATGCTCTTGATGCATTTTCTCCTGAATGTTGTTGAAGTGCAGCCATATGATAAAGCAAGAAATGCTCTGGCTCTTGCCTTAAGTCCTGTTGTGAAGGCCCTTGTCAATCCAGATGCAGCAATGAAGGATATAAGGAATTTAGATAGTGTAAGCACTGTTTTATTGTTATATTTAGGTTTTGAAGAGTTGCTGGTGACATTTCTTTCTTCACTATTGTCATTTAATTGAAACTGCATTTAATTCTTCCAGATCAGCTTCTCTGATTGGTTTTTATCAAAAGGCGGCACACGCACGAGTATCCAAAGAATGTGGGATCCTGTTGCCTATGCACTTGGGTTCATTGACTGTGATAACATCAGTGCCCGTTGTATGCTCACTATATTCTCATTGTTTGCCACTAAGACAGAGGCTTCCTTACTACGCATGCTTAAGGGTTCTCCGGATGTTTACTTGAGTGGTCCCATTAGAAAGTATATTGAAGATAAAGGAGGCAGGTAGGGCTGTAAGATTAAGGATAAGATGTAGGTTAAAGTTATTACCTGTTGGATTACAATACATTTTTGCTGTTGTGAATTTGGTTATGATGCAATTTTATTGTTGTTTTTGGATTATGATTCATTGTTATTTTCACTTTTGAACGTTCGTTTGAAATTCGTTTGTCTGCTTGACCAGGTTTCATTTAAGGTGGGGATGCAGACAGGTACTTTATGATAGGTCTGCTGATGGAGAAATATATGTCACAGGGCTCGCCATGTCAAAGGTGAATGGCTTTTAATGCTATTTCTCTTAGATAAAAGAACAGTGTTGAGTTTATTTACATGTATGCTTAACAAGTTCTAATCGCAAATTCCTGAATTGATATGGTTCATTGATTTGGCTTAACTTCAAAAGACATTGTTTAAATAAGTACCGATACATTTTCTATATCAAGAGTCTAAGAAGTGGCACTAGTGGTGCATTCAGTCCGCACCTTATAAAACTTATTGCATCGCTACAGTTTCTCAAACATGACAAATATCTACTTCTTTCTCTAAAACATGGATGCACATGTTATGTGCAAGTTCAATTGGAAAGAAAAATAAACTTGTTTTCATTAGATTGGTTCATGTTGGAATTCTTGTTATAATAATAAAGTATTGGTTTTCCTAAGCATGTGAATTCAACATCAAGAATGGTCTATTCATGTAAAATTATTGAAGTTTAGGTCTAAGGTCTTCTAATAATCTGCTGCTGTCTTGTTGCATGAATTAAAAGGAGAAAAGGTTAATTTTGCATATTTTGGCATTGGACATGCATCTGCTCAAAATGTAAAGCTTTTCTCGTTGGAAGATTTTTCTGTAATCAATGGTTTTTTATAAAGAAATGAGACAAGTTAATAATAGAAAGTTTGTTGAGTTTGTACTAAGCTAACATATTGAAGAAAAGAACATGCCGAATGCTATAACTAGAATAAGTCAAAAATAGAGCTCACAAATGTGGTGCAATGCTTGTGTGCGGAACATTCATGAACTGTGTGTGCACCTTATCTATGAGATTTTTCTTTCTTTTTAATCCTTTGGTATCTGTCTTTTGTCTTTTTGGCCATTGTTTAAACAAGACTTTAACAGTGAAAACATTTTTTCATTTCATTGCAGGCTACCAACAAGAAAGTTGTAAAAGCTGATGCTTATGTAGCAGGTATATATTCAAATATTGCTTCCTCCCACATCATAATCGTACTTTCCCTTTCCATGTTAGGGTGATAGTTGTCTCTCATTCTACTGTTCCATTTTCTGGCAGCATGTGATGTCCCTGGAATTAAAAGATTACTTCCATCCCAGTGGAGGGAATCTCAGTTTTTCAATAATATATATGAACTAGTTGGAGTACCTGTTGTCACAGTGCAACTTAGGTATAATGGCTGGGTCACAGAATTGCAGGATCTTGAACGATCAAGGTAATTTTCTTTGCAACTGGCATTCTTAATCTGTAAAATTGTGCTTTTAAACACCACGGCTATTATCTGCTTTTGTGTTACTTTTTCAGACTATTGGATAAATTTTTACATATTCCTTCATAAACCTATTTCTTTCTTTTGGCTGTAGGCAATTGAGGCAAGCTCTTGGTTTAGATAATCTTCTGTACACTCCAGATGCGGACTTTTCTTGTTTTGCAGACCTAGCACTCACTTCTCCAGAAGATTACTACATTGAAGGACAAGGTTCATTGCTCCAGTAAGGGAAAACATGTTACTGTTGTCAATAATACTATTACTTTCTGCTTTTACAATCAAGCAAAGAAATTTATATCATATGTCACCGCAGGCTGAATACTTTAATGGCTTTTAGTTACCACTAGAAAATTCTGTTTGTCAATGATTCCGTAATTTATACTTGTACATTTTAGTTTTATCTTTCTGGAATATAGATTTCTCATAGCACTAGAGATATGCATTCATTATAAACTAAGGTATACACCCGTGACTATTCACTTATAAGAGTTTAAAATTGTAAAACATAATCAGTCACTGAAGAAATAAGAATTAGCTACTATGCATCGAATGGAATCATTTTATTTTTTATTTGCTTGCATGTGTTGACCATATCAGATTCATACAGTTCAATATTTTGTTATAAGATATCATCACGTGACTGTGTCACAATTTGAATAGATTGATTTGGGTTCAGGGGGTCCTTTTTGTTTTTGAAATCTTAGATTGTGTTGTTCTGCATATATGAAATCCAAATAGTCCTTTCTACTATTTATTTTTCAGTTACAAGGGGGCCATCGGCCGTAAACTACAAGATTGCCCCAAGCAAAATGATTATCATCTTTCAAGCTTGCTTTTGATATTCTCATGCCTACCTCACTTTATGCTTGCTTCATATTTAATGTCATATTAGATCATGTTTACTAAAACTATAAAATTTCAGATGTGTCCTTACACCAGGTGATCCTTACATGCCCTTGTCAAATGATGAAATCATAAACAGAGTCTCTAAGCAGGTTCGTAGCTAAACAACATCTTATTATTATTCTGTATCTGAACTGCTTTATTCTGTAAGCTCCATTACACACATTGAGAAGTTATGAAAGAGCTTACATCTGATACCAAATTGCTGCATGATAAATGTCTTAGAATCCTTTTGCATTATTCTCATGATAATTTTTTTTTTTTCAAAAAAAAAAAAAAAAAAAACATCCTTCCAAGCCTGCCTTTGAACATTATTCTCATGCCTCTACCCTCACTTGATGCTTGCTTCATATTTAGATGGTGTCTATATTAGCATCTAGTGTTTACTAAAACTAATAAAATTTCCCAGATCAGTGTCCCTTACACCAGGTATCACTATACATGCCCCCTTGCGTCAAATGATGAAATACATGTAAACAGATCTGCTATACCGTGCAGGTTCTTGAGCTAAACCAACATCTTATTTATTATTCTGTATCTGAATCCTTATTCTGATAAGCCCTCCCATTACCACACATTGAGAATTGATGAAAAGAGCTTACACTCCTCTCGGATAACCAAATGCTGCATGATAAAATGTCTTAGAATACCGTTTGCATATATTCTCATGATAATTCTTTTTTTTGTTCAAAAAAAAAAAAAACAAAAAAAAAAAACAGGTTACTCGGCTTTATTTCCATTCACTCCCATAGGCTTAAGAAGTTACTCTGGTCATCTGTAGTAAAAATTTTGTGGAGGGCGGCAATCCTTATATCGCGAGGAACCCTGAAACAAGATCCCTTCAGAGCCAGACTCAAAAGACAACCCTGTAAAAATTCTGTCCTGTTTTTTTTTTTTAAAAAAAAAAAAAAAAAAAAACAGGTTCTGGCTTTATTTCCATCATCCCAAGGCTTAGAAGTTATCTGGTCATCTGTAGTAAAAATTGGGCAATCCTTATATCGCGAGGGACCTGGAAAAGATCCCTTCAGACCAGATCAAAAGACACCTGTAAAAAATTTCTTCCTGTCTGGCTCTTATACAAAACAGGTAATTCACCTTTTCCGCAACTGTTACATGTCTCCCACCAATTTTTTTTTTTTTTTTAATGTAAAAAAAAAAAAACACACATACACACTGAGGAAGCATACAACAAAAAAGGGAAGGATATATGACTATTCTTTAGTTTCCAGGAGTATGCTTTGCTTGGAAAATGATTTTGGCTAAAACAGATATGTTTTTTCCTTGAAAATTTTAGAAGGCTGGAGAACAATTCTAAGTTTACAGCCAATGGAACCTTGTGATATCTTCGAGATTTAGATTTCCTGTTATTATGTACTAATTTGTTAATAGTGAATATGGTATTAAGACTTATTGTTCGATATTGAACAGGATTACATAGACAGCATGGAAGGAGCAACTTTATCTGGTAGACAGGCTTCAGCATACATATGTGATGCTGGTGAAGATTTGGTAGCATTGAGGAAGAAGCTTGCTGCCATAGAATCTCCAGAAATCGGGCCGTCTTCTCCAGTCACTGATGAGCTGAGTCTTGTATAATAGGTGGTAGCAGATACCTTCTTTTTTCTTTTTTCTTTTTTTTTCTTTTTCCTTATTTATGTAAAATTGAAATGAAATATATTTTGCCAATATAAAAATTAGTTTCAAACATCATAACCAGCATCAAACACAATGAGCAACTGAATTACACTCTAGTAACATTTATTCATAGTCCCTGCTTCTGATATACAAATTTTTATCTATGTATTAACATCCAAACAAGGATACTGACCAACGGCAAATTAAAACAGACCTCATCTCCATACTCTCAACATACAGATGACTCAATTAAAATAATCAAAGAGCCAAACAACAAACACATAGCAGGCATTATACAAAAGAAAGACAAACACAGCTCAAAATCCTTACTTTATCCACTGAAATCCATCCTCTGCTTCTTTCTCGATAGCACTTTTAGCAACTTCAAGATCTTCATCAAAGAAAATATCCCACTGCCCTTCCCACTTGATGAAAAACTCAGTATCCTCAAAATACTTGACTCTATGCACATCCCCAGCTGGAGTAAACAAATAATCACCAACAACCAAATCATATTTCGTCTTCTTGCTCAAATTCCACACTCTCTTGCTTCCTTTAATCACCACCAAATCATGCCCAAATGTATGGTGATGTGCTGGCTCTACACTCCCTGCTTTAAAGCTTACAAAGGCTGATGTTGGACTTTCCCTTACTATCTTCATCGAACCACCTGGAATTATGTCAATAGGATCTAGCTTTCTGTTCTTGACTAAACAACATAAAGCACAAGGATTTAAAGTTGACGTTTCTTCTTTCTTATCTTCTTGTCCAATTTTTGGCATTTCTACAAGAGAGTTATCAAGAAAAGAAGATATTTCTTCATTATAAGGAGTGGAACCAAAAGCAGGACATGGAGCTTTGAAAGGAGTATTAAGCCAAGCGTCAAGAATTTCTATGCCAGATTCTGGAGTTGTAGCCAGGCCGGATACGGCGAGGACATTGCAATTGTTAATAGATCGAGTGTTGATTGCATCGGCGGTGGAAAGACAGGTGTTGGCGAAAACGCCGGGGAATTTGTTGGCGAAGATGGAGACACCAACGCCAGTTCCACAGGCGACAAGACCGCGGATTTCAGGAGAAGGTGAGGAAGGAGATTTGGAGTTGGCAGCGGAGACACGGCGGCCGACCTCGGCAGCGATTGAGTAGTAGGAGGAAGTGCCAAGGTCTTCGACGTCTATGTTGAGAGATCGGAGGTGAGAAACGAGAGCGTCTTTTAGAGTGCAGCCGTAAGCGTCCGCTCCAGTAATGACTTTGAGAGGCCGCGTAGTGGTGGTGTTGGTGGCGGTTTCGGCCATTTGTTGTGGTTGTGGCTTGGAGATGGCGAATGGGAGTGATGAGTAAGTAGAGTGAAGAGCAGAGCAGATAAGATGAATCGGGACGGTTTTTGTCGATTAGTCTGATTTTTTTTGTCAACAGAGACGTTTCCCAATCTTCAGAGAAAGATTCTGTCATAAGCCATAAAAAATATTTGAAATTGGGCCCGATATTGCACTATTGGACCTCGTGTAGGCCCACTAAACTTAATTCTGAAGTCATCGTTCTCAATAAAAATCCACCTAAAAATCCAAATTACTATTTAATACTTTCAACTGCATTGAATCGGTTCTAATTCGATTTAATTTTAATTATTTTTCGTAAATTTTGAATTTATTTTTTGAGTTCAATAAAAAAATTAAATTGAATTAAAAAAATTCAGTTTTCTTTATTAAAATCGAAATAAAATTGATTTTGTAAAACTTTAAACCGAATTGATTTTCCAAAGACTCAAAGTTGTACCATGTTAAAGGAAACAGAGAAAAAAAAGTATAAAAATAAAATTATTTTTTAAAATTAAAGATTTCTGTTAAAAACCGAATTGAACCGTTTTGTTCCTATCCCGGTTTATTCCGCCGGGTTGAGGACGAGGGTCTAGGAAGGATAAGACCACACAAGTCCGATACCTGATTAACCGTTGATGTCCGACTGGGAAATGGCGGGAAGCTATTCCCTCACTCCAACCTTGTTCAGGGTACCAAAACTTAGAAAACAAAATCAATCATTAGACTTAAATATCTCCCTCTTCCTCTCTGAGTTATCTATCTCTCGCCAATTTTGCAGAGAATTCATTGTATGCGATGCTTCTCAGGCACACCAGGACCAGGCAATGGAAACTGGAGAAGAATTGATACTCAACCTAAAACTCCAAAAATTTTGAAATTGGCCGTCACTGGTGTCACTGAGCTACTAAGAATCTTCTCCTTCTCCACTAAAGACAGGTTGGTTCACCTCTCCCTTTCCTTAATAACTCTTTCTCATTTTCTTTTACTTCACCTATTTGTATTTTTTTTTTTTTCCCTTTTCCTTTGTTTAATATTTAGGGTAAGCTATGAAGAGAGAGACGAGATATTTGTTTCAGGTATTGATGATGTTATAATGATCCTTAAGGCTGATTATGAGAATGCTTATTTTGTCACAGGTACTTAAATTTTTTTCACTTTGTATCTTCTTTAGGTTATTTTTGAGTTTTGCCTGTGTCATTGGTGCTTTCCTTTTTCTTTGCAAGTAGGGATTTTTACTTCTGCAATTTATACTGAAGATTGTATCTTTGAAGACCCTACTATTAGATTCCGAGGTTAGAACTACTATGACTGTTCTATGCGTTCGATAAAATGCTTCTGCTTGAATGATTTCTCTAATTTGTTTGTGAGTTGGAAAACAGAAATTGCTATATTACCTCGTTCCTCCCTGTCCCCCTACATTTACCTGTTTTTTCTTTCTTGCTTAATTTCAACTTATGGTATTCTACTCAAGCAATGTGGCATTCGTTCTCCACTCTCTTTTCTCCCTCTCTCTATATATCTATTTCAAAGACTGCACTAAAGAATTTCTAGTTTCTTTGAAAGGATGTATGATAATATGAAAGTATTTTTGCAGGTACAGAGTTATATTCGCGCAACTTAAAACTGTTGGTTCCTTTCTTTGACTCTCCATCAATTGGATTACAAAATATTGAGAAGGTAACCGCTCTCTATTAACTGATATATGGGTTACATAAATCAATTTGATATCAGTTGTACTCTTTCAGTATATGATGCACCTTAAAGCAGGTTGGTTATTTTGAACCAGTCCTTAGGAGATTTGCATGTTAGCCATGAACCAGTCAATTTAAAGCTAAACAATTCATCTCTGCTTCTGTCCCGAACTGGGAAAATTTTTTTGAGAATGAGAAAGACTAGATAGAATTGGTTTTTAAAATCTCGATTTTTGATCTTACACTGAATGCCTTCATTGCCTAAACAAAAATAATATCAGGATGTTCCGTCTGAAAAATGATCAGCTCTTTGTCAAGCAACTTCTGATCTAGAACTTGTATGAGAATGTCAAAGTAAGAAAGAGCTCTTTGGCAAAGGATTCAAATATAATATACTGTCCTGTCTCCAGTGCTTCTTTGCTCATTTTAAGAAAGTAGTCACCTGATGGCTTAGACAAGAAAATAAAATATTAGACAGGTTCTAGGTCATGTTATAATTTGGAGAAGGGTCTTAATCATTTTCAGTTCTAAGGAATCCACTTTTTTAAAGACCATTTTTTCATATTGTGAATTAGTATTGTGTTCTTAAGCATTGTGAGGGATTTCACAATGTTTTATGTCTTGGGTACTTTTCCTTTACCCTTGAAGTATGCACTTCTCTTTGTTTTAGCATATAAACATTCAGCGACCCTTTCTGTTCCATTGATTGTACTAGACTTACAGGTTTCTGATAGATGTTTTTCTCAGGCTAAAGGTTATGTATTCAGCATTTCACAGCTCATTAAATTATTGTTCCAAGTCTGTGATTAAGGGGCTAACATCATGAATTTTGTGAGATAAGATCATGGCTTATGAATTTCAACATTTTATTATTTTACGGTTCATTAACCTGTTCTACACATCACGGCAAGGGTGGAAATCTTCAATTAATTTTTCCTATTTTGTGACAAACAAGCTAACATTGTGGATTGAATAACCTTAGTTTGTGATGTCAGATATCTGTAATGTCAACATCATGGTATAGAAATGGCATATGCTTCTAACAGCGGCAGCAGCACATAATTAAAGTATTCAACTCTTAAAACATCTTGGGATGAGGCATGCTTGGAGATTTTGGTGTTGTGGTAGACAAATGTGAAGGAGCAATCGATGCCTACTTTGAATAATCAAGCTTTATTATCCTTTGGGATGGATCCATTTTCAGTACAGCTTATGAATTTGAAATCATTTATAAGTGGATAATTAAGGAAAAAGAAAGTTGCACTACTGCATAGAATGTGAGAGAAGGAAAAAGAAAGTTTACAAAGCAATCATGTGAACAAATACATAGTTATATTAGATAAGGTGGTTTCTGGCTCAAGTATTGAGATCTTTTAGATGTTGAACCACCTTTAAGACCTTTTAACATCTCTTTTTTACGGCTATTTGATCTTATGAGCTCGTGGATCTGGCAGGCGCTGCTCATCTGAAATGAGATCATGAATTTTTCTTATTGTTTCCATTCTTCTTCTGCTAAGGATTCTTATGTTGCAGGGTATCAATTCAGGAACTAATTTTGTGCAGGCAACTTGGAAGCTAAGGTGCCTAACTTTGTTATCTATGTTTTTATACTGCGGTCAGGATAACTTAGGTGAAGTAGTTTTCCTTTTTGCCATCGATTGGCTCTGGCTAGGGAGGGGGAAGATTTATTCCAGATTTGAAGCTTTTCTTTTCTGTCTTTTGTTGATTAATAACCTTTTGCTTACCCACACGCACATATACACGCAAAGGGGAAAAAAGTTGCATCATAGTTAAATGTATGCAGATTGTATATATTTTAAGGAGTACTATGTTAGCTTTTTTGAGTTACCAAAAGGTCTCCCTTCATCCCTAATTTTCTGGCCCTACCAATGCTCCAACATACTTAAATCTGATAGTTATTAGGAATTTATTTGTCTTTAGGCATATGTCTTGAAATGTGTGAAATTGGACTAAAAATGGCTGAAAAAGGACAAAAAAGGAAAAAGAGAAGAAATGTACCAAAGAGATAAAGAAGCTTGTTGCTGCTTGAAATTTTTGCATTTGAAAGAAAAAAGGTAACTGTGTGGTCACCATGCAAATTTATTGAGAAAACTATCCTATAAACTTCCATTTTGTTTTTGGCTTGATGCCCTCTAACATAAACTTCCATGGGTGTGTAATTGGGGCTAATTTGAATATGTTACTCATGCATTTGATAAACAATAGACAATCTCTGTATAAAGGACTACATGGATTAGTTTATCATGTTCCATACATACTCTAAAATAATTGTTTGTTTCCTTGCCTAAAGAAGTTCTTCCTTTCTTTCCATTGAAATTCTCTTGCATCTCACACCATAAGTTATCCTGCTTTCTTAATTGTTCTGAATTGGATTATCTGATTTGCAGAACCTACCTGAAATTTCCATGGAGGCCTTTAATTTCCATTGATGGAAGCACCCTTTACGAATTAAATGATGAGTTTAAAGTAAGATAAAAAACTTTATTCTCTATTTCTTTCTTCTTCTCCTCCCCTTCCCCTCTTTGCGCTTGCCTTTGTGTATCTTTGAACTTCATTTTATGTTTAGAGTGCGAATATTTAGGAATGGTAGCAATTTTTACTTTGACAGATTATTCGGCATGCTGAGAGTTGGAATGTTTCAGCATTTGAAGCAATTGGCCAAATATTTACCACTAGCTTTGGGAGACCAGATGATTAATTAATCCTTAGAAATCTGAAGCTGCTGTGAAGTACATATGCAACTTATTTATTTCCAATTATTATTAGGATTGCCAGGGTAAAAAATAGTTGCATAAAACATTACCTTATTCCTTGTAATTTAATGGCCACTCACTTTTCTGGCAAAACATGCCTATACTTCATGGATGTATGAAAGACAGATAAGATGGTTTTTTCCCCTTAATTTGGAAGTGCATGACATGTGTTTTAGCAACGAACTAGCAGTCTTATTTTATAATTGGCCTTTTCACAGTGGTTTTTGATATATAATTGTGAAGGACAGAAGCATACTATTGTAATGATGGCAGGGACAGTGTCACCAAGAACAGGCGCGCGCGCGCGTGTATATATATCTATATATATATATATATATATAGAGAGAGAGAGAGAGAGAGAGAGAGAGAGAGCGAACTAGCAGTCTTATTTTAATAATTGGCCTTTTCACAGTGGTTTTTGATATATAAGTGCAAGGACAGAAGCATACGTATTGTGAATGATGGCAGGGACATGTGTCACCAAAGAAACAGGCGCGCGCGCGCGGTGAATATATTCTGATAATATATGATTATATATATATAGAGAGAGTAGAGAGAGAGAGAGAGAGAGAGGAGGTTCTGGAGGACTGGTATAATTAGTGCTTCTATGCTATTGCGCGCAGAAAGTCTGGGTGCTTTTAATAAAAAGAAGGTAAGGTAACCTGCCTAAGATTTTCAAGTGCTTTGGATGCAAATAAAAAATAGAGAGAGAGAGAGAGAGAGAGAGAGTCTGGAGGATGTATAATAGTGCTCTATCTATTGCGCGCAGAAAGTCTGGTGCTTTATAAAAAAAGGAAGGTAACCTGCTAAGATTTTTCAGTGCTTGGATGCAAATAAAAAATAAAAAATGATGCTGGTAGTAGTGCATGCGCGCCTGGTTACAATATTTCTTTCTTTTTTTTTTATTTTTTTTTTCTAGCTGTTGGCCTTGTGGGCCTAATGAATGACATTTTGGATTTGTGTTCTTGTCTTCTTGATGTGTTTCTTTCTTCTAACAACAATTTGAACCTACTTCTCAGAGTTGGATGAGTTTTGCTGGGAAAAGATGATTGCTAGTGTCTACTATACTACTACTTGCTCCATTTCTTGACTCTGGATTGAGCTGGAAATTGCTCCACTTTCTTTAATGAAGTAAAATAATTACTAATTAAGTTTAAAGTTTGAACTTTGATAAATTTGAAAAATAAATAAAAAAATTCGTAAGAAGTTGCATTGTATACATTCAATAATATTGTGAAAGTAATTAATGAACAAAACCCTTAAGGAAAAAGAAAATGAAGTTCATATTCAAGCATTTTGCACATAATATTAACAAAAATAATCACGTACAGAAAATTTAAATAGAAAATTTTAATTTTCAAACTTTAATCCCTCCTCCAAGCGTACAACAACAAAGAGAAACCCCCGTTACTTCCACATGACCTAGTAGATGAAGAACATGAACTTCTCCCACAGTCACTACTCTCTTCTGCCCATTGTAACACACTAGAGCACGACGGCGACGGCGATAATGACATTGCCGCCGGCGAACCTAACGTGTGCCCTACCGATGACAAGCTCTTCCTCATCAACCTCTTCTCTGGACCTATCATTTCAGGCCATACCCCACCTTCACCAACTTGAAAAATAAAAACACCATGACCATTACTATTAGCACCATTATTATTGTTAACCCAGTTAAAAACATCCCAAAAGAATTCTACTTCCATTCCACCAACAAAAATTCTCTCGTTGCCTCTAAATTTCCATATTAATCTTTTTACAACAAGACTAACATCACCATCAACTTTTACTATGAGCAAACCCCCTTTATATTCTATTCCAATTTCATGTTTTGACCCCAAGAACTTAACTCTAGATATGTAACTCTTGCGTCCAAACACATGCTCCCTCTTGGATAACAGGTTCGGGTCACCTAATTGCGGAGTCATGACCAACCCACATCGCCGAGTCAACTCAGTGGGAAGATCACCAAGAAAGAATTCTAGTCTTGCATTGCAAACAATGGCAATGTAGAAACATGATTCTGGCTCCGCTGAGTTGTGAGTGAACTCAGCACGAGTGAAGTCCCAATAAAGTTTGATTCTTTGGTAATGATGGTGGGTCAAGTAGATGGATTTTGAACCGGTTTTGGTTCTAAAGAAAGAGAAGGTTGATGGGGAGAGGGAAATGGTGATGGAGAAGGAATCTGCAGCATATATAGTTAAGGTATGAGAAAAGAGGGCTTTTGACCAAGTAAGAGTGAGATAAGTAGGGGAATTGCAGAGTTGAGTTTGGTATATGCATGTTATTATACTTTGAGGCACTTGAGAACCACTTGAGAGTGTGTTGGGGTGGCTGAAACATGCTGGGATCATGGTGTTCAATCTTGTTTGTATCGTTATATCCTTCAACAAACAATTCAACAAGCTTCTTGTTAACTTGTTTTGAGTTGGGTTTCTTTGGGCTTTGTAGTTTGGCATGGGGGTAGGGATAGCAATGTATGGGATAGAAGAGACTGCTCTGGGATTGATGGCATCTGTCCTTTTGAAGTTATTGAGGGTATTGATGCACGTAACTATAGCTTGACAAGGTATAAAGTTTATTATGTCCCAACCCACAGAGTTTGTTCAAACTTGAAGGGACTCGGGAGGTTGGTCTAACTTGAAAGGATTCAGGTCTTTTAAGTAAAAAGTCTAGTGTTCGATGAGAGTGTTTAAACTTAGCACAATCGACTTTGAGTTAATTTGAAAATATGTTTCAATTTCAATTATCTTTAAGCGATTAATCAAGCTGATCAGAGGAAAAGTATAAGCAAAAAAGTGGGTCTTTTTGAAATTTAGAAATGATGAAAGCACAAGGGGATTCCATAATAGCAATCATTAGCAGTAGCAGCTAGGTATTTTCAGCTTAAAGTTGTTTTTCCTTGATTTGCGCCATTGAAAGGGCTTTTCAAAGTCTTTATTATTTTCTTAAACAGACATGAGCTGGGTTGCACTTGCACTGCCCTTTCTCTCTCAGTCAAGTGAATGTATATGCATTTTTCTTTCTTTAATACTTGGGAAAGGTCTAGCCCTTTTTATATTCCTTTCTTTCCATTTGCCATCTCAAAGGGAATGAGAGATGGGGCCTATAGAAAAGGTTAGTCCAGTCACTCTGCTGTGCATTTCACTTGAGAGAGAGAGAGAGAGAGTTATCAAGTGGGTTGAGGTTCAAGAGGGCAGGTTTCAGCCTTTTGCTGTTGGAGATGACATATCATTTGTAGACATGTCTGCATGTCACTTTTATCAATTCCTTCCTTTTATAATTCTAGGACGAAACTGGCAAATTTATTAAATTTTATCAATTTCATTCATTTATGCTATGTTTTTTTTTTTTTATGAAATATTTATGTACAAAGAATATATTATAAATCTGCACTGACTGACCTTACTTTATTTTAAGAAACTACTTTAATATAAAAATTTAAACATAAAATTAAAAAGTTTCAAGAATTAGTTTTAGCTGTCCAACAGGAATTAAATCTATTCATAGATTAATTTTGTATTTTAAAAAAATGGAAATTTTCAGATATTTAATTAATAAATTTTCTAAAAATTGAGTCCTGACACCAACATGTCTAATCAAAACCTATGCATATATTATAGTCCAAATTCATGATTTTTTTTTTTTTTTTGTTCACAAATTTATAGTATTTTGATTTTAGACATTGTTCTTTCTCTTCACTTGAATAGGAAAGACATTTGTTTTTTTTTTTTGAAAAGGCAAGAATTAGGAATAAATGTTTGATGATGATGTGGATTAAAGCATTTTAAGCAGCCCAAAATGCCCACAATTGAATAAAGTAAGTAATTCCAAATTTCATCTTTAAACACTTGCTAATCATATTTTCAAACTTAATTAAAGTGAATGCTCATAATTAAAGCAGTAACTTTTATTTTTTATTTTTTTATATTTTTTTTCTTTTCCTTAACTTTCTTTAATCATTGGTTACTAAATGAAAAGGGTGTTGCTGTTGCCTTCTCTTTCTTTAGATTCCATCTTTAATTCTTTATTTCTCAAGTTCTTTATAACATTAACCAAAAAGAAACCCTACCCTCAAGAAAAAAAAAAATTGAGAATAAAAAAAAAAAAAAAACCTCCTTTTTCATTACAAAATAGCCAAAATTATGCCTTTAATCATATAAGAATGTGCAATTCTGCCTCTTTTAGCCAAACAATAATGCAAGAAAAAGAACAACATATATACTTAACAAGAAAAATGACAAGAATATCCAAGTTTTGCCAATATAAAGAAAATTATATGCAATTGATCATTACATTTTTCTTTTTCCTTCTCTATCTTGATGAAGATTGATATTTATATAAATCAAGAATTGAAAATGCAAAGAATTGCTACACAAAAGCGACAAAATTCATTTGTGGGCATGTTCATGTTCAGCAGCTTTCATGAGCAAGCTTTTTGTATCAAGAGCCATTAAAACTGGAGAATTACCAATTCCACGAGCCATAGCAAACATAATCTCTGCCATCAACGACTTAAATTCTTGAGGATCAATACTACCATTTTTATCTTCATCAAATCTTTCAAAAATTGCATCATAAAGATCATTCCTTTCTTGTTTTGCTCCCGATTCGGATTCTACTGAAATTAGCTTATAAAATCCTTCATAGAGTTCATCGCGAGAAATTGCTCCATCTCCATTAACATCGAGCATTTCAAAATACTCCTTAACACAAATTTCGAATGCATTCCCATCTTTCATAAATTCGATCAATGTCAGTCCGTTGATAATAGCTAAACTCATAATGTTCTTGATCTAAGTACAAGCATATTATATTCTGATTCTTCTTTTGAATCAGCTTTTTATTTTTTATTTTTTTGGTTGATTTGTTGATGTTATATATATATACATAAGCACATTTGCTTTGCTCCTATACTTAGGGTGTTTGTTAGTTCCTAATGGTTGATTAGGATTTATTTTAGAGGAATGAGCCATTAGATTTAGAGTGTGTTCATATAATTCTTAGTCTTGTTACGTGGCATTTTAATTTCTAATTAATTTATTTTATTTTATTTTAAACTCAAAATAAAATAAAATAGGGCTTACTTTTCCCAAAAATAAAAAATAAAAAAAAGAATAAAATTGGGCTTAAGTAAATTAGCCCAAGTAACCCTGGATCGGCCCAAATAATATTTGTAGAAAAGGTAATGAAAATATTTAAACTTGAAAATAACCATTTGTACCATTCAAATGAAAATTAACATTTTTTTTCAATTACTATACATTATATTGTACAATTAAAGTAAAAAAATCGCATCTCACTAATTTAATTTTTTCCTACTCTTCAATATCCTATTTACTTTTATTTCTCGATGTATTTCAGTATCAGGTTTTTTCACTCAACTCTCTCCGGTTAAATTGAGTGTAGAAAAACCTATTGATTCAGCATTAAAACTTTGAAGCCTGTTAAGCTTTTCATAATTTTAATAATAAAAGAATATTTTTTGGCTGTTAAAAAAAACAATTAAAGTTCAATATTCAAAAAAAAAAAAAAAAAAAAAAAACCCTTGGACCTGTTACTTTCAAATTTTAATAATAAAAGAAAAATAAGCTGTTAAAAAAAAAAAAAAAAAAAAAAAAAAAAAAAAAGAATGACAAGGTTTAATTAATTAATAATGCTTCTCTAATTAAGTACAAATATATACGGTTCTTAAGGTTTATTATTAGTCTTTTGCTATAATAAAAAAAAATGCAGTCCGATATATAAAATAAAGAAAGTCTTTTAGAATTGTTCAAAGTCTTGAGTTAAAAGAAGTAGTAATCCAATTTGATTTTGGTTTGGCAATTTTTTAAAATTAAAAACTTATAAGCCATAGGTATTTGATCAAGCTAAATGTATATTTTTTAAGAAAAACAAAAAATAATAATATTTGAAATGAATAATTATATGATTATTCTTATATTTATTATTTTATTTATTTCAAAGGAAGGGAGAGACCTAGGAATTAGGTGCAAAAATGCATAGGATCCCACTTTTACCCATGCATGCATGTGGATAGCACCCTAACTCCCAAACACTCCACGTGTTTTTTACAATTTCTTCCAAATTATTATTATTATTATTATTTACTCTAAATACTGTGGTCCTAACTAAGAAACCCACAAAACATTCTCATAATTTTTTTAATATTGAACAAAAATCGAACCCATGCAATTTTAACATTGTCAAAAAAAAAAAAAGAAATTTTTGTAAATATAACATATATATATTATAATATATATATATATATATATATATATATATATATATATATATATATTAAGGAAAGAAAAAGAAATTTAAAGATAAAACAGAATAATAAAACATATATTAAGGAAGAAAAAGAAATTTAAAGATAAAAACAAATAGATAACGCCTTGGCCGCACAGATTACACTAAGATTTTGTACACTATGTTGTCCTTGTCAAAGAAAACGTCGGTTTGCTGCTAATCAAGGCTTTAATTGGTCATTAAATTCTTCATTAATTATAGATGAAACGCCACTATTGAAAAGTGAAGACTAATAAGGTCTTTTAAATAATGTTTATTGCTTAATTTACCTTTATATATGTATATCATTTAAGACAAGATAGAAGTCTTGTATAGAGCAAATACATATTTCACGTTAAGGAGTTGTGTCTGCAACTAGAACATACAAAATTGGACGACGCACCTGTCTCTAAAGTCTTGTAATATCTCACATGGATATGGAGCCTCCATATTTAACAGTTACGTGTCTGTGAAATAATTAGGTGATGTTATGAGAATTTTTAATTTTTACCCTTTAAACAGATTTTTTTTTAAAAAAAAAATTTTGCTTCCTTAAATCTTGAAAGTGTGAAACTTTGATTAAAATATAATACATGTCTTAATCTTTAAAATTTTTGATTAAATTTAAAATAATAAAATTAGCATTTGGAGTATCCAAAGTAATAGTATTTGGTTGCACGGTCTTAGGCTTAGGTTTTGGATTCGTCCTTTTTGTATATTTTTGACCTTAATCCACGCTTTCATGTAGAATCAACGACAACTAGTCAAACGAGGAAATTTCTTCTATATAAATTAATTTAAAATTAAAAAAAGTCAAACGAGGAAAATTGAAATTCTCATACCTTCATTCTTATATTTTGCAAAAATGATTGAAATGTTAATTTAAATTACAAAATTACTTCCTTACTATTACAGGACATGCATACAGATGGTTTGATTTTTCTCTTCAGTGTTATAATTACTTTTTTTATTTATTCAAAGTTATACTATTCATTTTCCTTTTTTTTTTTTTAAATGATGATTGGATGTGAATAAATTTTTGATTTGATCAGAGAAAAGAAATTACTATAATATATAAAAACTGATTAATTACTGTATGGTTATAAAATACAGTACAAAAATTTTTTACGCTCTACGGTTCAAAATAATTAAACATATCCATATACTAAAAAAAAAAAAAATGCAAAGATGAAAACAACTTCCCTATCAAGAAAGCTACCATAAGCTAGCTCATTAAGGTGACCTAGTCCTAGAGCCCATTATTATTTTCTAAACATAACTATAAGGGTACCCAAGAATGGACTCTTGCCCAACATCATAGGGCAAAAGCCTCTCCATGATAAGCCCTAAAAAGCTAGGTAAGTTATTATCTAAGTCATTATCAAGACCTTAGATTTCAAAAACCCTACCATAACAACCCTACACCAAACATGTCTAACAATTGCTTGAATGAGATTAGGACAAGACAAAATCCCAGAATGCATTTGATACTCTTATGGTTTTTTTGCATGTGAAGGTCAAGTCCATATTCTCAATACTGTGCCCTAACCCCCGTACGCGACACGTGGCTGCTGCCCTACTTACCTCATTTTGTAGGATCTATTAGAACATGTACTGTTTCTTTCTTTTTTTTTTTTTTTTTTTGCCCTAACCCCCGTACGCGACCACGGGCTGCTGCCCCTACTTACCTCATTTTGTAGGATCTATTAGAACATGTACTGTTTCTTTTGTTTTTTTTTTTTTTTGTCTGTTTTAATTTCAATTTCTTAGAACTATTCAAGCATTATACCGTCAGTACTTGGAAATTTTGGAAGCTTGTTATTAATGCATATATTAAACTTTTCAATTATTTCCAATAAAGCTTAGTTGTTAATATTCCAAATAATTGACACTTGCACTTTAATTTATTAAAGAAAATTACAAATAGATGATTTCAACTTTATAAAAATTTGATATTGGTAAAATTACTCTTTCAGTTATGTTTTTTTTTTTTTTTTTTGTCTGTTTTAATTTCAATTTCTTAGAACTATTCAAGCATATACCGTAGTACTTGGAAATTTTGGAAGCTTGTATTAATGCATATATAAATTCAATTATTCCAATTGAAAGGCCTAGTTGTTAATTATTCAAATATTGCACACTTGCATTTAATTTATAAAGAAAATTACAAATAGAATGGATCCAACTTATAAAAATTTGATATTTTAAAATTACTCTTTCCAGTTATGAATTTGTCTACTTATAAATAAAAATTAATATAAAATTACTTGATTAATGTCGTTATACTTATTCATATTCTAAATTTATAGTAACGTATTTTGAGATAAAATTAATTTTATATTTAAAAAAAATGTGAAAATATTCTCGATATTTCGAATATATATTAATTTGTATTTCCATAATAGAATTTTGGAAATGAAGGAATGTATATACAAAAAAGAATGAGAAATGGATAGAAGTAATATTAGGTAATCATCATATGTATTTGAAAAAAAAGGCTTCATTATTAAACAATTGTATTCCTCAAAAAGAAAAAATAAAATCATTTCATTTGAGAAATTCTAAAACTCCTCTTCCAACGACTCACGTGACCGTCCCTCATCTCACGTTGCGTTTGTCCATTGTTCCTTCGCGCATTAAAAGTTCAAATGTGAACACTTACAACTTAAGAATCTAAGATGACCAAATAGCCAATCAAATCAAGTTTTTAATGGGCTTTTTGGTAATTCAGATTTCGAACCCATATTCCTAATTCATATCGTTTCCAAATTTTTACGGTGGGCCATGCTTTTAATTGAAAAACATATAGGATGTATTGGATAAACCTAATAAATCTAATAATAACAATTAGCGAAATAATAAAAACAGTAAATTTTATATTATTATTTAATAAATTGAAATTGTTTTAGCGTAATAATAAATTTTATCTATTAATTGAAATTATTCTCTTGATTACTACTAAATCTGAATGATTTGATTTCATTTGACTGAAACACCATAAATAATTCAATTGGGTTGAGAAAAATGAGAGTACTTCGTCTTAATTAGATAATTAGTCTTTAAGTTTATACTACATAATACTAGTAATTATTACGTTTTTCGTTTTATGCACGTTAATCATTTTTTAGGTGACTTAATTGTTATGGACTGCACGCATTAGAAAATTTCAGAAGCTTCTTTTTCCACAATAATTTCAAACCTTCCGTGTTTCATAATTTCAATATTTGAAATAAGATTGGTAAATCAGGCTAGAGATTCCTAAAATGGATAAAAAAGGACTACGTGTAATTTATTTTTTATACTATATATTATTTGAAAAATTATACGGCACAATTGAGAATATCGGTATCTTTCTGCTAAGAAAAAATAGGCAAAATGGTAATAAATAAAAATAAATTTTCAATTTGTATGGATGCAATTTTTGCACTAAAATTCATGATTTAATTTACATTAATTTTAGTCCTCAAGGAGTGTCTTAAATCTTTTTATTCTTCATTAAATATTTCAAATTTAAATTTCAATAAATTGAAGTGAAAGACCCTATAATTAAAAAAAAAAAATCATATATGAAGAATTTTATCTTTTGGCCACGTTACAAACTATGTGAATAATTTATATATATAATTAAAAAGAAAACTTTTTAATGAAAAATAATTAAATGATAGTAACTAAAAGAATACTTTGTATGACTTGATTCTTAAAAATAGGATTCAAAGAATAAAAATAAATAATAAAAATAAATTATTTGGTGTCCCTTCTCTCTCATACCAATCTCCTTATAACTTTCAGTATCAAACATGAAAATAACTCATAAAAAAAATCATATATAATCCCAAAAGTTTGGTTTAGAGTCTAAAAAATAGCACACCAATTATATAAACTAAGATTGCAAAGTAAACAATTAGAATTTGGTGCATTCCAATTTAATAGAATTGATTTTTTTTTTTTTTTTATAGAAAAATCATACTAGGATTTCATTAATTAGAAATTATATACATATATGAGATATAGATTAATATATTTCAATATTTTTGTATAGGAAGCCTAATAATAAACTACTTATATAAATAATAAAACACAATATTGATTTGAAGTATCTGATCAAGTTAACAGAGCATAATATTTGTGCCATATGCAATCACTTGCTCCACTTTGTGAATATTTATGGTCACTATTCGGCTTCATGGTCTTCCTACAAGTCCGATATAATTATTTTCAAATTTCTTTATTTTATTAAAGAGGAAATTTGCAATTCTTTCTGCATAATTATCCAAATAATAAAAGATGCTAGATAAAATCACCACAATTATGATAAAAATAACTTAAAACTAGATCTGAAGACAAAATCTCAATATATAGGCAATAATAAATTTCAATATATAGGCGACAATAATTCAGATCTATTTATTATTTGCAAAAACCAAAGCAAAAAGAAAAAAAAAAAGAAAATGAGTGACCACCGATGGCCGTCCGTGGAAGAAAAGAAAGAGATTTTAAGTTTTTAGAGAAAGAAAGAGAGAGGAAATTTGAGGGTTGGTATTAGTAGAATATCGATGAATTGATTTTAATTTTAGGATGTACAATATTCTTATTTATTTTTTATATTATGTTCTGTCAATTAGATATTTTTGAATTAAGATTGTATTTTTTTTTATCTATATATATAAAATTGATTATTGAAATTTATATATAAAATATGTTGTTGCATATACCATATTTATATATGGTTTTATCTTAATGAAAATTTCAATTTAATTTTTTAAAAAAATTTTGTTTGAATTTGCATAAGACAAACCCTCGTAATAAAGTCTAGTGCAATAATAAATAAAAGCAAACGTGGAAAGAATATCCAATCCCCAATCGTCAAAGGATAATATACTGTTTGCAGAGACTTTTCGTTTTTAATTAAAACGTTTAATTACCCTAATTAATTATTAGAAAATAACTTATGTAATTATTATTTACTTCGTAGGTAAGCAATGTATTAATGAAACTTGCAATATAATTATAATAACTGTGCATTTCTTGAAATTAATCTTACTATAACAATTCAACATTTTTTTTTACATAAATTTATATTAAAAAATATTATATGTAGTTTAATTCAATATTTTTCTTTTTGAAAATGGTAATGCCAATATTTTCTTACTTAAATTAAATATTTTTTTGAAAAGTTACTTAATTTAATATTAAAAACATTAGATTGTACTTTACTATAAAAATTACATATTTAAATGGTTTAATCTAAGAATAGAATGAAATGAAAATGAATGTCTAATTTTAATATAAAAATTAAAAATAAAAATAAAAATATAGTTTAATCCTAAAATAAAAATTTAAAAAAACAAAAATTATTCAACTTGACCTGAAGTCTGAAGATGACAGCAAACTGAATCGTATTCTGCTTTTACCTAACACCAAGCCATTTTGCAAACCGTATTAAAGAAAAGTGATTAAGACAAAAAGAGAAAAATAATTTATTTGATGGAATGTATAATTGTCCATTCCTTTTTGTATACAAAAAGAATTATAAAAGAGTTCATTCAGATAATTAAGAATATAAAGAAGTGGTTATTTTTTTTCCTTTTAAAATGAGATATTCTGGATTTATTAATATATTATTTTACAATAATTTCTTAATTAAACTATGAATATAATTTTGTTTTAAAAATGTATAAATATAAATTCAAAATGGTCAATTTAAATTAATTATTATATTACTCAATTTTTTAAGTGATGTTACATTTTTTGCTTTAATCTTTAATGCTATTTTTTTTTTCGTAGAAAAAAAAAATTATGCCAATGTTCTGTTCATTAAGTTAAGTCTAATTCTATTCTGGTTGTTTCAGATTCATAATGGAAAAGCTCTTTCAATAGAAATTTTCTTAATTTTCGATTTATTGCTTTAAGATTTGAGTCATTTTCACTCGGCCTAATATTTTAAATATTCCTTATCTCGTCACTTTATTATATTTATTTTTTTAATTTTACTCTTATATCTTTATTAAATATAAAAATCTATATATTCCAAAAATTTATACTTATTATATCTTTCTCTCTTGCTTAATTACTTATTTTATTTTTCTCTCTTTCCTAATATTTTAGTAACAGAGTAATGAAAAAAATTATCAAAATGGAAATAATAAAATAAAATATAACACATTTAATCAAATTTAAAATATTTTATAACAACATTGATGATTTAATTATTTTTTAGTTACTTTGTAAAAATTAAAAGCCACATATAAAAATCAGTAAGGAGAGTGTTTTATTATTATAAACATGTTGCACATTTAAGAATCAATTGAAATTTAGCTGAGCATCAAATTTGGGTGGGTCCCCTTTTTTTTTTTTTAATCAGACTTTCAGTTTTATTTTTCTTATTTCATTTCTATTTTCCTTTTCACACATTGCAGGCCATCTTCAAAGCCTTTTAACTGAAGTGAAATGAAAATGGCCCACCGTTCTCTCTCTCTCTCTCTCTCTCTCTCTCTCTCAGTTTGTCATGTTCTTTCATGGGGTGGGTGGCTCTGTTAATAAGCATCCTGTGTGCTCTCTTAAAATGTGGCAAAGAGATGCATAACCTTTTGTCTTATAACAAACACACTCTCTCTTATGGGACTCATTGATTACTTCTCATCTGTTTCTATCAAAAAAAAAGAATACAGAAAAGTAACATTTTTTTTTTCTTTTGAGATAGATTATCTTTCTTTATTGCATTTCGTACTCTGACTCAGAGAGAAACCATAACGGGGAACCTAAATTTGCAATAAAAAGAAAGAAAGGAAAGTGCTTTGCCAAAGTAAATTAAAAAAAGGCTTTGGAGAATGAATGGTCTCTCACATCTCGAACCAGATTACTCTGAGTTTGTTGAAGTTGATCCAACTGGAAGATATGGCAGAGTAAATATATACCTCTCCTTGAATCTGTTCTTTCTCTCTGTATTTTTGAGTTTTGAGTTTAATTTTAGGATGTTATTCTGTTTCTTTGCAGTATAATGAAATCCTTGGCAAAGGAGCTTCAAAGACAGTGTATGCATCGAAATTTTTCTCTTTTATGAAATTTCTTGGATTCAATTTCAGAGTCCTCCCTTTTTATTTATTTATTTTTTCAATTTTCTACTTTGCGTTTGCCCTTTGTTTGAATTTGGTGCATACCCATTTGATGTTTTTGGATCTTTATTATGTTTTGTTAAATGTTTGGGATATTTATTTGTTAATCTTTGGATTGGGGCAGTTATAGAGCATTTGATGAGTATGAAGGGATTGAAGTTGCTTGGAATCAGGTCAAGCTCTATGATTTCTTGCAAAGCCCTGAAGATCTTGAAAGACTCTACTGTGAGATTCATCTCCTCAAGACATTGAAGCATAAGAACATAATGAAATTTTATACTTCTTGGGTTGATACTGCAAATAGAAACATCAACTTTGTCACTGAAATGTTCACTTCCGGGACTTTGAGACAGTAAGAAATTGTCAAAAATCTAATGATTCCATCATCCATTTTTGCTTTTCTAATCACTTTTAGATTGTGGGTGGGTCTTCTCTATTATTTATCATTTTAAGTGGGATCTCTTGCCCTTTCTTTTTTTTTGACCTTTCATAGATACCGTTTGAAGCATAAGAGAGTTAACATTAGAGCAGTGAAGCATTGGTGTAGGCAGATCTTGAAAGGACTTCTTTATCTCCATAGCCATGACCCACCTGTGATCCATCGAGATCTAAAATGTGATAATATTTTTGTCAATGGAAACCAAGGGGAAGTGAAGATTGGAGATCTTGGCCTAGCTGCAATCCTTCGAAAATCGCATGCTGCTCATTGTGTTGGTATGCTTAATTGATTCAAGAATTATGAAAGAAGAAATTTCTACTTCTCAAACTAATATTTGCTTCTTGATTCACTTTGGTCTTGTTTGGGTCTATCTTTTATTCAGGAACACCTGAGTTTATGGCACCAGAAGTGTATGAAGAGGCATATAATGAATTGGTGGATATTTATGCATTTGGGATGTGCATTTTGGAAATGGTCACTTTTGAATATCCATATAGTGAATGCACTCATCCAGCTCAAATCTACAAGAAAGTTATATCTGTAAGATCCCTCTCACTCTCTCTCTCTCTCTCTCTCTCCCTCTGCCTCTCTTTCTCCTTTCTTTCTACTTCTCTTTCTCTCTTTGTTTGTGTCTCTCAACGTGATAGATTGAATTCACCTACTATATCATTTTAGGGCAGAAAACCTGATGCTTTGTACAAAGTGAAGGATCCAGAAGTGAGGCAGTTTGTGGAGAAATGCTTGGCAACTGTGTCGCTTAGGCTTTCAGCTAGGGAGTTGTTGAATGATCCGTTTCTCCAGATTGATGACTGTGAGTCCAATTTTAAAACCATAGATTATGGGGTAGAAATTGATGACACGAGTCCTCTCATAAGGCAACCTTATTTGGAACTTCATGACAACACCTATCCCTACAGTAATGAATACTCAAATGGATATGGCTACGAGGCTCAAAATGAATTGGAATATCATCTAATTGATTTTGGACAAAGTGGAATTGAGCTTTTCGAGTATCATGATGATGAACATTCAGCAAACCTTGACATAAGTATAAAAGGGAAGAAACAAAGTGATGGTGGAATCTTTTTAAGACTCCGAATTGCAGATAAAGATGGTTAGTAAACGTTCTATCATCTTTATTTTACTTACTATTTTCTTAAATTGTTTTCCATTCTTCCCCAGTGAATGTTCAATATAGTACTTTATTTTCTCCTTGCAGGTCGCATCCGAAACATATATTTCCCATTTGACATTGAAACTGATACAGCATTGAGTGTGGCCACTGAAATGGTTGCAGAACTTGATATTACTGATCAAGATGTGACTAAAATTGCAGATATGATTGATGGGGAGATAGCTTCCTTGGTTCCAGAATGGAGGCCTGGGCCAGGCATAGTGGAAACTCCCTGCTTCGCAAATCAAACCTTATGTCATAACTGTGCTTCTACTCGTACTTCTAATGGCTCACTTATGGATTTTCTATCAAATAATCCATGTTGTAGAAATGGATGTGCTTCAATGCATGGCCGATTTGAAGAGATCACATTTCAGGCTGATGAACCTGAACATCAGTCAACAGAAGGTGTACCAAATGTACTGCGCCATTCGGATTGCTTGCACTATCAGGAAATTTGGGGCCAACATGAAAGCCGCGAACTTACTCCAGTGGGCTCTGGAAGGAGCCATTCAGATGAAGAATATGAAAAATTTGATCAACCAATCTCTACGAAGGATAATAATGATATAAAGATGGAGAATGAAGTTCAATCTACTGCAGGGAAGTCAATTCAACATTTAAGAAGTTCCTTTTGCAGGCTTTCTTCATTGTATAGTGACCCCTCAGACAATGAGAAAAAAGTCCAACAAGAATTAAGATGGCTTAGGGCAAAATATCAGATTGAATTAGGCAAACTCAGAGACCAGCAATTAGGACTTACATCAAGACCTTCAATTTCTAGCAATAGAGAATGCAAACCAAGTGATGAGCTTTTGTCATCTTCAGTAATGGATTCATTTCAAGAAAATAACAGGAAAGATATCTTAAAGTCTTTAGTAGATGATAAGCTTTATGGTTTGCATGTAACTGTCAATAAGAGCAGCCCTAATTTGGACACTCAAATGGCCCGAACCTGCAAGGCCATGAATGAATCCCCAACAGCAAGAAATATGGTCACTGCCAAAAGTTTCTGTAACAGGTCATTGCTTCCACACTCTCTTCACAGGACAACATCCCTCCCTGTTGATGCTATTGATGTATAATATATGTAAGAAAACTTTTTTTTTTCCCCATTCTTTTATATGTTAGTTATACTCATCATAGATGCTTTATCGTTATTACCCAATCCACCTTCAATGGGAGATGGAGCAAATCCACCTTCAATCTGCTAATGTCCTACTTGCATGCCTATCATGTACTAAAAAACAGGAACAAATCATTTGTGGTGATTTGGCATATGTAAATTATGAGGAGAGATGCAAAGCCCTGATCTTCAAATGGAGATTGGAGTCCATGTATATTATTATTATTATTATTGTTGTTGTTTTGTCCAAACAAGGAGATGGAGAGTGTAGGTTTTTTGAGGCTTATGATAAGATCTTTAGATGTAGAAAATTAGTTGAATAATCTATGTGCCTTACCTAATGGCTTTTTGATATTGAGCTGCCAGAAAAGGAATGGTTATAATTTGCTATCATGAGAAAAGGTTCAATCATTGAAGGTGTGATGACTTTGTATTGGTGTCCCATGTGCATACTCTCAATACATCTCAAATTTGTCTAAGACTAGAACACTATCCTCTATTATTCTTTTAAAGGGTTTGTCTAAATGTTTGTTTTATAGAAATTCTTAGATAGACACCGAAACACCCCGTAATACAAGGTTTGTTTAGTATTATTTTTGTATGAGATAGTGATGACCATGCTTTGGTTTCAAACTGGAGCTAAATTGAGATTAAACCGGTCAAAATCGGCGCTAAACAGTAGTCAATGATCCGTTGGTTTATGGTTCCAAACTATAACTAAAACCGAGAATTTAAGGTTCAGTCTAGTTCATTTTTTAAAATCAGAACCAGAAAAAACATAATTCTTAAAAAACTTTAAATTACTTTTTTGTGTTATCATAATTTTTTAAAATAAATTTTAAAAATATTTATTAAATTGGTTTAGTGTTTTTCAATAGTAATATTTAGCATTATTATTTATTCAAGCTATAAATCTAAAGAAAGATTTTAAAAAATTTGAAATACATTATCTAATTTTAGCTCCAAACTGAAATAAAATCGAAATTAACAATTTCAAAGTCATTTTAAAAAGTACTTAAAAGCGGTTCAATTTCAGTTTTATTTTTCTTATAATTAGAATCTCCGGTTTTGAAACTAAAATTCTGAAAGTGTGGCCATGACCCATGCCTAGTATGAGATGCTGATGGAATTTGACTGTTAAAACTTAAAAGTATTTGTTGAAGATTATTAAAATTTATTCTAAGGTAAATTTTACATGTTTTAATTACAATTAAGTGAATAATTTGGTATGCAAGGTGTAGCTGGTCAATAAGAGGTTTCTTGAGGACTTTTTTGGCAAGTTGCATAAATTTATTACTGGTAGAGCCCACACAGTATGGCAACTAATATAGCGAGAGTTTAAAATAATTGGCCCAACAAAAACAAGACATTTCATGCAAAGGTGATCTAAGTCACAGCATGGGTTGCTATTGCCTACATCACTTTGTATGGTTGCTTTAATAATGAATGGTCCACAAACCGACCTCCATTAGGCTGACTTTGATGTAGACTTTAAAAATAAAATAAATAATAAAAAGAATAGTAATCAATTCATCCATATAAAATTGGTGGTACAAAAATTGTACTCTTTCGTACAAGTATGATGCAGCTTGGTCAAACTCTTCAAGCCCATCATAATAATTAATAAGAAATAAAAGAAGTCTTGGATGGACTAAATAGTCATTCTACAATAAGAAACTTCTATGCTTGGTTAAGGAAAATTATTAATAAATATAGATCGCAAAATTTGTGTAGTACTTGGTTTTTAAATAAATAAATAATAACTTGTTCAACCATGTTACTTGAATAAAATCGAATATCTATTTTTAGGAATTTATTTATTATTAAGAAAAATAGTACTACTATATTAAAAATATTAATTTTGGATCATTAAAATATATTTTAAATAAAATTTTCAGCTATTAGATCTTCAAATTGTATTGAAATAAGTGTATTTATTAATATACTCTCTAGCTTTTATAAAAATAAACTCATTTTCTTTTTTTTTTTTTTTATCTCAAACTATATGTCTATTTCTCTTTTTAGAAGAGAATAATTTTTATAATTTCTTATTTTATTCCTATAAATTTTCAGCTATGTAGATCTTCAAATCGTGTATTGAAATAAGTGTATTTATTAATATACTCTCTAGCTTTTATAAAAATAAAACCTCATTTTTCTTTTTTTTTTTTATCTCAAACTATTATTGTCTATTTCTCTTTTTAGAAGAGAATAATTTTTAATATATTTTCTTATTTTTATTCCTATTATATATATATATATATATATATATATACAGAACCAAAATAAAGTCTTGAAATAGATAGTTTATTAAAATATAGACCTTTCATATTCCTAGTTTAAGAAAAAATTATATTAAAATATACTAAGAAAAAAAATGATTACTATATTAACTATATTTTATTAATCTATATTATATATATATATATACAGACAAATAAAGTCTTGAAATAGATAGTTTATTAAAATATAGACCTTTCATATCCTAGTTTAAGAAAAAATTATATTAAATATACTAAGAAAAAAATATGATTAACCATATTAACTATATTTTATTAATCTATATGAAAGTAAAACTAGACGTATTTATATGAATGTTTCACGCGCAAAGCCGGATGAACTTTTATATAAAGTTGAGTTTATAATAGCAAAATTAAACATTTGAAGCTTTTGAAGAAGTCAAAACCAACATCAAAAAGCAAATTATAGTTTAGGAGAATATGATGAAATACTTGAAAACTTAGGCTAACACGAAACCATGATGTAAAACCCACCAGTACCACTTCTTTTTTCAGGGGATAAGTTAATAAGAAAAAAAAAAAAGATTCAGTACAAGCTTCATCATTAATCGAATCATAATAATGGCTGTAGTGAATTTTAAATGGTTAATGGGTGGGGGTGAGAGAGACAGAGTAACTTTAAATGATTGAGAAGCTTTTCCTGTTTTTGCTTTCTCATACCAATAATGTCCTCATCATGAGGATATGGAAATTTTGGTTCTTAATTTTTTTTTTTTTGTTATTATTATTCATAATTTTTGTGACTATAACCAAAGCAGCAGGGTACAACTAGTGGAACCTCAGCATCTAAAAAGCTGATTATCCTTTTACTAAAGTTAAAATAAGGGAATGGGTTTGTCTTCCACTTGCTGCATAGGATTTCACATTAGAGAGAGAGAAAGAGAATTGGTGATTTATACAATAGGTAAGCATATTATTAGATTCCAAGCAGCAGCAACTTTTTCTAAAGAAATGGTTTGAAAGATCAGAATTATCTTGTTGAACTCACGAGTCAAGAAAGCTTTGAAAAGAAAAGGAAAACTCCACTGAAAACAATCACTGATAGCATCATTAATTTTTTAAAATTTGCCTCAAAGTAATCTCAATTCTGCCTTTTTCCTAAAAATGTTTATATTTTATTCTTTCTGGGAACTGGATAGACACAACCCCTTTCAAGTTTAATGATAACTTGATAAGGATTGATAATGCATCCTGTTATCCCTAGACTTGAAAAACATGTGAACAGTATGACCAAAAAGTAATTATGATTCTACAAAAATATATCAACTCCAACAATTTAGAATACCATTATTTTTTCAAAATTTCTTATTTTGAGTAAGAAATAAAAGTATTTTGTGGCGTTAATATTATATTAAAAATATCTGTTTAAGGTTCATTTCGACCCACCAAACATGAACTGCTTATTGGAATGGAATGCAAGTTGTTATCAATTCATCCAAGAAAGTGGAAAATGTTAGGGCTGACTCCACTAGTTCTAAATAAAGTGATCAAGTCAAACCCCTTACCAGTTTCCTGTCATATCCCTGAAACCTGACTAGATATATACTCTGTACAGGAATAGAAGTTGCTAAAGACAGGATAGATATGGTACAAAGATGCTCCATCTAGAATATAAATACCTAACACCACTAGCAGTAACTAAAAATTTAATTAGACCAAAACTAAGATGAAAAAGAAAAATATTAGATGAATGATAATTACAGGATCAATTACTCATTTATAAAATTATAAAGATATACTATATTTTTCATTTTCATACTGTCAGCAGATTTCAAGTTAAAAATCAAATCATTTTATTTCAATAGAAAGCAATAATCTTTTCGTAAAGTTTTATACATTACAATTAAATAAGAACTTTTTATTATAGTTTTGCAATTAAGGGTAGAATAGATAAATTTTAACTAAAGAGACTATAGTACACTCCACTCTCAAGATTAGCCACTGAGTGCTAGTAATAGAAAACCATGTATTTGCTGCATATATTCAACATTGCTTCAGTAATTGAACACCACAGAATGTTATCTATTCAAACAGGATACAAGTGTATTTCCTATACCATGGCTAATCTTATTCTATACAAATAGCCTGTGATTGTTTAAGATCAGGAGATTCGAGTTAATGCTGCTAAAACCTTTTTATAGAGGCCTCAAAAGTGGATAATCTTCAAGTAGTTCTCGCTCTGTCAGTGTATCATTTTCGTTCTGAGGAGTCCATAACACCTCAACTGCCTGCATTATAATAGAAAAGAGAGTCAAGACATTAGATGTATAATAATCTACGAGTCATGCATGACTCGGGAGATATTTCTATACTTACTAGTATTTTGCTGGCGGGAATGGAACCAAGTTTTTGCAATGCTTCCTTTAAGTCTCCACTACTGTTTATGGCTGGCAATTTATGTACTCCTTCAGCAGCCACCAGGATAGTTATCTGCAAATATAAATTGATTTCAATATATAGATTGTTCTCAAATTGAGAAGTAAGAAGGAGAGTCACTCATCTGTCTGCTGTTAATCCAAATTTTATCATCAGCCTAGTTTTTGAGATAGCTTAACATTAAATACAACTCCTAATAAATGCTCTACCTTATGACGCCTCCAAATCTGATGTCATAGAACCACATTATATTCTCTCATGGGAGCATGCTGATTTACAGTGCCAAATCTCTTGTTAAGAAAAATGAAAAACTAGGCATTACAATGGAACTATCTTAACACAAGGAAGTTTTAAAATACAGCAATATGTACTGTGCATAGCTTTCATATTATATATTGGTTTTGATGCTCAAACATGTTCAAACCGGAGACCAGGAGCTAATAACATGTTATATACAATATCATGCTATGAATAGTCTTCCACTCCATCATTTGATATCAATTGAAAACTACTGCAACTTCAGAGATGAAATCTCACCACTATATATTCATTGTTAAAACCATTAGCTCTTTGGCTTGATGTGCTTTGCTTTTTTATGTTGTTCACATTTACAAGCGTTTCTTCATCAAATTTTCCTCTTTCTTCAATAGAAAGCTGATTGAAGCGTTTCTCACCATCCTCAATGCTTCGCTTCACATCCACCTGCAATAACATGCGTATGTTGAGAATATATAATGACTGCACTAAAATCCGAGTGTGAACAACTAAAAGATGTTCCAGGGATAGCTGTTACTCACATATGAATAACCAGAGATGCAATAGTCAGGATGTCGGAGCAAAGATAATGTTGTCTCTGCAACCAAAACAAATGTGTCATGAACCAATATTGATGAGACCGTACAAGAGAGTCTTCATTGTCACTTTCATTAACAAGCTGATTATTGTGGTCTGTATGGATTACTCTTTGGCCAATTCATTCAATAAATCATGGTCAGGAAAATTGCTATAAAATAGCAAAATAACATCATGAACCAAAGAAGGAAACACACACACTAGGTTGCTTTTAGATTCCAGGTTCAGGAATTATGTTCATAAAATGAGGTTTCCTGAGGTGGATGAGAAGAAAAAATTCAATTCAGAAAAAATAATTATACTGAACTCAAGGTCGTAATAAGGATACACCATCCTTCCTTGACGAAAGGCTTAAGCAGCCTAGAGGTTGACATTACTATAACTTTAATCCATGCCAAATAAAGGGAAAACTATTAAGCACTAATTCACACTTCCTCTCTCTCTCTCTCTCTCTCTCTCTCTCTCTCTAAATTTTATTCAGAAAGCTAGAAAAACAGTTGACTACACAGCAAAGGTGAACCTCAGCCCAAAATAGTGGCAAATCAAATGAGGACTGTAAAGGTCCAATTTAAGAGGAATATCCAAGAAGGCATATAGGGGGTATATCTAATGGTAAAAATTGTTCATCTTATTCAAAGAAAGAAAGGATCTCAGACAATTGGTCTTCATTTAATACTTGTGGATGCTTATTTTGATTGATTAACAGTTGATGTAGAGGCAAACCTCTGAAGACGTCTACCTTAATCTGAATATCCTATCAAGATGCAATTCCCTGTTCCTTTTAAGTTTTTCACATCCAAATTCCAACAAGGAAACACTACTTTCCAAACCA
>NW_023591619.1:2491926-2506681 GCF_014843425.1 Jatropha curcas | reverse complement strand
TAAGGCAGTCCATTTAATACTTGGTCCTGTGAAACTCTGGAAACCGTCTTTCAGGCCGGTTCTAAGCCGTCCGCAAGCAAAGAATCGCTTCAGTTTTCTCCGGGTGACCCTCTACGCAGATGAACTGCTTCGAAATCATATCGCTCTTAAATTACAACTTGGCATGTTATTCACACTGATCATCAGTGGGACTAAAGCAATATTTTAGTCCACGTCTTTTACTTCTATCTCAAACTAACGCATACGTCAGAGCTCGGACACACACCTCGCTTCTCTACACGTTCAGCGTTGAGGCGAATGATTAGCACCCTTTTTAAGTAACTTCAGTTCATATCTAACTGCTTCTGCAATGCAACCACGAGTTGGTTAATACTTTGTCAAAGGAATTTTAATCTAATCACTGTAATGGGATAACCAAGCAATCATCACTTAACCTTTTTAACTCCTCTCCAAATTCTTTTGCTTTTTTCCATTAATGGCAATAGAAATAGTTTTCCAATGTTGGCACAACCAAATCTGTACACAAAGAGATAACGATATGGCTTATCCCTTCGATAAATGCTAACATCTATCTTCATTTTCTGACATACACAATACGGCTCATTGAAACTTGTTTTGTCGTCTAAAATGTTGGCGGAGGAGATATTGAGATGTTAACAGATACAAAGGAGATTCTGTTTCGAAGATTGGTCCGATGCATTCCCTTTATATTTTTGGTGAGTCCTGGAATATGTGCATGCGTGGCGCGGTGACGGTCACAGTAAAATACAGTAAGGATACACCTGGCGCGTATGTTGCAGCGCGGAGGCCTGTATACATTAACAAACGTACGAACTGAGTGCAAATTCTGTGGTAAAACCAGTTAAATTTCGCAATTCTCACGTGGCAGCTTTTTTGGTTGATTCTGGCTTCAAATTATCTTCTCCCGGACTCTTTTTTGGTGAAAACTTGAAAATAGAGAATTCATCTCATATAAGTGGTCAAGAGTGTTTTTCCATTTTATTTATAAATAACATGACAGCTGAAGCAGCATAAGCGTAGACTGTGCCATCCACTGGACAGTCAGCGTGGTAATAGCATACCAGTCTACAAACCGATTACCGTTCGCATTTGCGGCTCCCAGGCACGAGAGGAAAGCCAAAGCAACCGAGACTGTAATGGACTCGCTTTAACAACGCCCACATAAGCCGGTCATTTCAACCTTATGCATAATGCAATCTTGAATGGTCTAAGAGATATTCCAAGACTGAACAACTGCAGATGGTAAATCTTGGCTTGGATCCAACCCTGAACCGCTTAATGGTTAGGTTCCTCTCATCATCAACAGACAACATAATCAAGCTTACAGTGAGATAACAATAGAGGGTAAAGGGGCTGAATCGTGGTGTGTAGGTGGCTATTGTCCTGGGCACCGGCTTGTGCATAAACGGTCGTCACCCCATCCCTTTGCTACACTTTCTGTTGACTCTAGTTTTTCTTTATACTATCAAACGAAAAGGGAAAGGACCACAAAAGGTAAATGCAACACTGAGATATGTGAATGAATTTTTGGTATATTCACTGCCAACTAGATTTCTTTTGTCCGTTCGATTTTTACCTTATAACGGCTTGAAAATTATAGAGCATGCTATTCAAGATTAATTTCGAAGATAACAGAACAAATCTATTATGGCTCTTGGGTGGTTTTTTTGTTGGTTACTTATGTGGTATGGATGTAGGGCTAGTATTGCAGAGAGATCAGAGTTCAACTCAGTTGCATATAAAAAGGCTAAATTCATTCGTCAAAACAGGGGACTCGCGAATGTCCACAACATGAGATTGAGAATGTTGTTCTCAGGCTCAACACTATATCATCTCGTTCTTCTTTTGATTGGATACTGCGATGATAAGATGAGATTGATGCCTTGTATTACGAGTACATAGGCCGCATGGGAGCCTTCAATGATCATCTATACAGAATAAATAAGATCCTCCTCATCCATGGAAGCAAAGACTACAATATGTATTAATAGGACTGATGGCAAAAGGGGTTTACATTATGGTTCATACGAGTGTAAAACAGGGCACCATCAATACACACCGTGATGTGAAGTCATCAACAATACTAAAATTGGGCAGGAATTGGGGTGGCCCAAAGGTATAATCAAGAATTTTGCTTGTCAAAAACAGGTCACCCACGGACATAGATGAAGACGTAACCCAGCATTAGTCAGCGACTGTATGTATTAGAAGGTGTGAATAAGGCTTACCTGGATCCCGAGTACTAAATCGCAGGCACCCTCACTGAGAAATCTGATGATCTACTCATTTGGGGTAGTGGTTGGTTAAAGAAGTACTGTGACGCACCCGGCCACCAATCATGTAAATACCTAAAGACAAAGAACAAGTGAACCTTGGTGAGTAGGGACAAGAAAATGTTGTCGAAGAAGGAACTCTTTTTGATCAGAATTATTGACCCCACAGTTGGGCATGGTGATATCACAATCATGTCTCTTTAAAACAAAATTTGATGGAGATCGCTGAAGAAGTTGTGTGCGTGAAAAAGCAAACTGAAAGGGCCAAAATTGTGTGATGTTGATATGGAGCCTTGAATTTGGCATGCAGCTATCAAGAATTTGCCCTGAAGAAAATTCTAGCGCGAAAGTTGTGTGCGTGAAAAAGCAACTGAAAGGCCAAAAATGTGTGATGTGATATGGAGCCTTGAATTTGCATTGCAGCTTCAAGAATTTGCTGAGAAAAATTCTCACGCAAGTGATATTGTCAGTGAGAACCAGAAAGAATCATCTATGCCGTGTAAGGAGGTCGCTACCATTGATGATGATGATATATTTACATTCTCAGATGGATCGATTAGAGATTCAAGGAGCACAATTAGTACCAAGTAATGACTCTGATGAAGTGAAATCAGGTTTTTCAGAAATAATTAATGCGCAGGGAGAATGAGTTCGAAATGAACCCTAAAGGGAGACGTAGGCGGGAAAAATTTACTTAGACCGAGTCTATGGCCTCGCTACGCGGAGTAAACTAATAAAAACAAAATTTATAATTGAAATGAGAGTATTTTTTACCATGAATTAGAAAAAAAAAATGATAAAGTCGGAACACTTTTAAAAAAATTCTTATTGTCATTGATTTAGTCTGTAAATGTGACTATAGACCCGGTCTAGATAAATAATTTCTACTTATAATATGTGAGTCACTTGAATGTACTGATGTTATAAAATACATTACCTTCAATATAGTCTGGTTCCAAGTAGACTTGTTCTTCGTTATATAGTTGGGGACTTTCAACTTTATCCATTTGGTTAAAGCAATTTTCCACACTGGTACCAGTTCTTAGCTTTAGTCCTTGGTAATTATTATTTTAACCAATTTGATGATGTGCAATAGTTCTAATTATATATATATAGTTCGTAGTTAGCATAATTTGGATTCAAATTCATCCACCATAAACGTGATTTTGGTTTCAATTCATATGTATGCTTTATGCTAGAGATTACCTATATATTTTAAAGAAATTACTTGTTTTATTTTTTTTTCAGATATATGGTCAGAAATATCTCGTTTCAATAAAAATTTTCATTTTCATTATTTTGAGGCTATGATAAAAAATTTTATTTTCGCTATTTTGGTCCATACGATGTGATCCGGTTTAGGTAAAATTTTCCAGCATCTTAATATTGGCAAATGCTTATGAGAAATCATTACAAAGTCCTGAAGTTCTGTTCAAACTCACTTTTGGATCTGTTCATCCAAAAAATCAATTCTTAATCATTAGTCAGACTCATTTTCTGAAACGTAATTATATGCTCACTTTAGATAGACACTTGTTTATAATAATAACTAAACAAAAGTGACAAGTTAAATTTATAATATAAATAAAGTTTTAAACATAAAAGACATCAGTTTTTTTTTTTTTTAATTTAAAACGTAAATATATTTTTTTTCACTTTGAATTATTTAGTTAATGAAAATATAGGGGAAGATATAATTGTGGTCCATATTTTCTTCAGTGGGCCCTGCATACACTACCAAATATTTAACTTTTTTATTACAATTAAAAATAAGAATTTCTTTTTTTTTTTTTTAACAAAAATGGGGAATTGAAGAATCTAATTGGACCGAATAAAAATTATAGTCCTCAGTTGACCAAACCAGGTAAGTTCAGTGGTCTAAAGGGGATTTCCCCTATCCCATCTATCTATAAAGACGACCACAATTTTTAGGCTTCAGCCAAATAAGAGTCACACTGATATAATTCCATATAGGGAGAAATTGAGGCAAAAAAGCAAAAAAGAGATCAGCTGAAATGAAAGGAGGGTCTGTCGAATTGTCTTTACCTGTTCTGCTAATGATACTGATCATCTGCACCAATGCTTCAACAACCAAAGCTGCAATTTTGACCCGTAGAACAATCACTGGATCTTGGAATGATGATATGCCCGAATTCATTGCAGACGAAGAGCACTTGATGGAATCCAATGTAAGCCAGATTCTTCTTCAACAGAATAATTATATTACTTATCCAGCATTAAATAAACAAGCATTTTGCATTGTCTTTACCTGTTCTGCTAATGATACTGATCATCTGCACCAATGCTTCAACAAGCAAAGCTGCAATTTTAACCCGTAGAACAATCACTGGATCTTGGAATGATGATATGCCCGAATTCATTGCAGACGAAGAGCACTTGATGGAATCCAATGTGAGCCAGATTCTTCTTCAACAGAATAATTATATTACTTATCCAGCATTAAATAAACAAGCATTTTGCACAGAAGGAATATATGGTAATTGTCTTGGGAAGGAAATGAAAATTGGCAGGCCTTGTAATGCCTACGATCGTTGCAGAGGAGGTTCCCCAAGTTGACCAGAAGAAGACGACGTATATACAAATACGGCAGGTTTGAAGCATTCATATATAGTGTGTGTGTGGATCTGTATTATTTAGCTATTATATATAATTAAAGAAGCTCGATGGTATTGTAATCTTAGCTCGATGATAATGCTACTCTAATCACGCTGAGGTTATTATCATCACAGAGCATAACTTTGTTATCCTTGATTATTAATTTACGGTATTATGAAGAACTGTATTTGCTGTAGAATTCTTTGCTGTTGTATAGATTATATTCTATTATTTCTAGTCGCCGTTTGAGAGGCTATCAAAATTATCCAAGCTTATACATAATCATTTGAGTATACTGAAGTCGTGATTTATAAAAAATCTATCATTTCTCATGAAGTGTCAATTGTTCACTGTAGAATTTTATATGATAAGTGTTAAATTTGAAGTAAGGATGTTGGGTTATTAATAATTTCTACAATACTATTAAATATGACCTCTACAAGGACAAGATCTACTTAAGTTCAGCAAACGATTAAAATTAAGGGTTTGATATGTAAAAAATATTCATAGAATATTTAAACCATCCGATGTTCGAAATTCGTGACTTGACTAATTCAGATTTATACCAAACATATCTATAAAGAGCACAAAGCACTCCTCTCAAATGTTTAATTGAAGGATAAGAAATGTGCGATGAATTAAAATTCTTAGGGCAAAGAATTTTATACCACCACAAACTTCAAAATAATGTCAGTATTGCCCCCAAATAAAGTGTGGATACTCATTAAAAAAATCCAAAGATTATTTGTATGACATTCGTGTTTGGGTTAATTGCCCTTTTAATTAACTGAATTTTTTTTCGCGGAAGAAAGTAAATAATAGAGTTATCATCAAGTTTTAGATAATAATTGAATGGTTAGATACATTTCTCTCCGATAGTAATTTTTGTCACATCCAAAATGACAAATGACAACAAAATTGACTTATCATTACTTTCCAAAAAATAAAACGACAATATTGTCTTTGATTTTAAGGACAAAATCACATCATGCTTCAATTTGTCGTATCATGTAGCTGATTCAATGCAAATTCTTTTCTCACACTATTAGTATAATTATTTATGGGCCGGGCCTAAGCGAGCCAAGTTTGACCTTGCCACACCAAAAACATTTGAGCCCGGTTGGATCAAGCCCGACTTTGTAGAAACCCTCGTTCCAAGTCTGGTCAGCTTTAATCTGGCCGTTAAATTTTTCACCCCTACTTATTTTTTCTGGTTCCGCTGCTGCGTCCAAACTCACACCTTCATCTTTCAGCCTCCATTGGAGACTGCAAATCATAGTCATGATTTTTTTTTTTTTTTTACTTTTCGTGAAGGCATTTAATATTTTGATTCACAATTGCAAATAGTTCAATCTTAAATGTCAGCTCTCCCACAACTCACAAGCTAGAAAATATCTAAATATATTAATAGGTTAGAAAGATAATAACCAATCCCAATTTCTTCTCCCCCTATGGCCTAATGTAAAACAAAAGACTCTTTCCAAAAAAAAAAAAAAAAAAAGAATCTGACTATTTTGAACTTAGAACCTACAACAAACTGACAGAAAATTTCCATTATGCACACTGCAGTTTTCTACCTTCTCCTTCTCAGTCCCCTTCTTTCAACCATTGCAATCCAAAACCTGTCTCCTTACACCCCTGCGGATCTAATTCTCCTAAATTGTAGTGCACCAAATGAAGGACAATCAATGGATGGACGGAACTGGGAGGGTGATGCCGGTCACTGGTCCAAATATTTTCCTTTCAAGTCTGAAATCTCATCACCCTCCAAAGCCTCCCAACAAGAACTATCATTTCAGTGCACTGAAGTCGTGATTTATAAAAAATCTATCATTTCTCATGAAGGGTCAATTGTTAAGTGTAGAATTTCGTATGCTAAGTGTTAAATTTGTGTTGGGAAAAGATATTAAAAAAGACATCAGGAAGAAAAAATGGGATTAAAGCTGCAGATGCTTTATTGCTTTTTGACTAACTATATTTTAAAAATAGCTATGATGTGCCTATATATGTAGGCTTACACGGTTTAAAAATAAAAAATCTTGGAAATTCACTAAGCCTGTCGGAGATTTATTAGCAACAAATCCTACTAAGATATTGACCAAAAAACAAATTCACAAGTTTTCAAAAATTACTAACAAACTCCTCAAAACCCGGTCAACCTTTGAATCACATCTCAACACTTTCCCTTGATTCAAAGTTGCAGATTGCAAGCAATCCTCTGAAGTAGCAGAACTTTTCTTTTGATAGAGCCTTGGTAAGTATGTTCGCTAGTTGTTCATTGGTGTTACAATACTTCAAGACAATTTCTTCTTTTACAACAAGGTCACGAATATAATGATGCTAAAATTCAACATGCTTTGTTCTGCTGTGAAATGTTGGGTTCTTTGTCATGGAGATAGTTGCTTTGTTATCACAAAATATTTTTGTCGCTCCTTTATGCTCTTGTTGAAGATCAGCTAACACTCTTCTTAGCCAAATGGCTTGACACGCTGCTAAAGCTGCTACAACATATTCTACTTCTGAGGTTGATAGCGCCGCTATTGCTTGCTTCTTTGAGCTCTAAGTAATCACTCCTGATCCTAGAGTGCAAACACTTGCTGAAATGCTCCGTTTATCATCTAACGATCCTGCCCAATCGCTATATGTGAACCCATATAATTTGAAATTAGAAGATTTAGAATACCAAATTTCATACTCCATAGTTCGAGCAACATAACGCAAGACTCGTTTTGTTGCTCCATAATAAACCTTTGAAGGCTGTTGCATAAAACTAGAAATAACACCAACAGAAAATGCAATGTCGGGTCATGTGTGCATCAAGTAAATCAATCCCCCAACCAAGCTTCTAAACCTTTTAGCTTCTGCCATTTCTGCTCCATCTTCATGCTGCAATTTCTCATTAATATTCATGGGTGTGGCTGTAGGCTTACAATTAAGCATGCCAAATTTACTTATAATATCTCTCGCATATTTCCTTTGTGAAATAAAGATCCCATCTTCAACTTGATATACTTCAAGACCAAGAAAATAGTGCAATAAACCCATATCTGACATCTTAAATTCACTCATCATTTAAGACTTAAATTTATCCACAAGAGAATTAGAAAAGCTAGTATAAATGATATCATCAACATAAAGGCAGATAATGATGAAATCACTTTTACATTCCTTCTTCACATACAAAGTGGGCTCATTCTCACTTCTCATGTATCCTTTTTCCTTAAAATATCCATCAATCTTGCTATACCAAGCTCGAGGGGCCTGCTTCAACTCGTACAGTGCCTTTTTCAACTTGTATACCTTTGTTTCTTTGCCTTTCTTTATGAATCGCTCTGGCTGTGCTACGTAGACTTCTTCTTATAAATCTCCATTGAGGAAAGCTGACTTGATGTCAAATTGATAAACAGGCCACCGTAATTCTGCTGCTAATGTTAGAACAGTTCTTGTAGTTTCAAAGCGAGCTACTGGAGAGAAAGTTTCTACGAAATCCACACTTTGTTGTTGCGCATACCCTTTTGCCACAAGCTTTTTCAAACTCGTAAGAAACAGGGCCTTTTTCAACTTGTATACCTTTGTTTCCTTTTTGGCCTTTCTTTAATGAAATCAGCTGCTCCTGGCTGTGCTACGTAGACCTTCTTCTATAAAATCTCCATTGAAGGAAAAGCTGATCTTGATGTCAAATTGAATAAACAGGCCACCGTAATTTTCGCTGCTAATGTTAGAACAGTTCTTGTAGTTTCAAAGCGAGCTACTGGAGAGACAAAGTTTCTCCTAGAAATCCCAACACTTTGTTTGTTTTTGCGCATTCACCCTTTTGCCAATTCTGCTGCTAATGTTAGAACAGTTCTTGTAGTTTCAAAGCGAGCTACTGGAGAGAAAGTTTCTACGAAATCCACACTTTGTTGTTGCGCATACCCTTTTGCCACAAGACGAGCTTTGTGCTTCTGTATGCTTCGATCTGCTACAAATTTTGTCTTGAACACCCACTTTAAGTTAAATGCATTTTTGCCATTCGGTAAGCCAACCATTTCCCATGTTCCATTCTTCTCAATTGCTTGCATCTCTTCCACCATGGCTTTGTACCACTCTTCTTTTTCGGCTACTTCTTTATAACATATAGGGTCTGAAATAGTAAGAGCAAATTGACAAGATGCATAGATGTACTTCCTTGGCGGTGTCTCATCTGAAGATTCTTCAAGAGAAGAGTTGTTGTTTGGTGATGCTAAAGTTGATGAGTTTGACAAATTTTGTGTTGTTGTAGAGGCATTAGTAGGTGCAAGGAGTTGACTCTTATTTTTTCATCCGAAGAAACTTTAATTGGAATCTTTTGCTCATTACCCCAATCCCAACTTACATTTTCATCAAATATTACATCCCTTTTAACTAAAATCTTTTCATTAAGAGGGTTATACAATTTATATGCTTTTGATTGAGTACAATAACCAATGAAAATGCATTTTTCATATTTTTCATCAAGCTTTTGAAGAATTTGAGAATTTATCAAAGCATAAGCAACACACCCAAAGACTCGTAAATTACTTATAGATGGTTTCCTTCCATGCCATGCTTCATAAGGAGTTCGATTCATGCAGCCTTTGTTTGTGAGAGATTTAATAAATAGACAGATGTTGCTACAGCTTCTGTCTAAAATTGGTTTGAAAGTCTTCTTGCTTGTAACATGCTTCTTGCCATCTCCACAACAGTTCAATTTTTTCGTTCAGCGATGCCATTTTATTCTAGAGTGTAAGGAGCTGTTAATTCCCTTTGGATCCCACTTTCTTCACAAAACAGATTGAATTCTTTAGATACGAACTCTCCACCCCTAATTGTGCGAAGAATTTCGATGTGGCAGCCATTTTGGTTCTCTACCATAGCTTTAAAACTCTGAAATTTCTCAAAAGTCTTTGACTTGTGTTTTCATTTATTTCATAATGAAAATCAGAAGAACCATTTATTTGAAAAACTTCCTTCTAACATTATGAAAATAAATGAATACCCATTTTATCTGTCGACATCCAAATTTTACTGTTTTAATTTTTGAAATTCTTCTATTTTATTAACCCTTTGATATTGATTTAGTGATTAGTGAGATATGCAATCAATTGGCAAAATCTGAGAATTATTTGATTGAATGCACTTAGATGAACATTTTTCAGTGCTGGTCATCATTAGAGATTGATTTTTTATTGGTTTAGTATAAATTGCTCTTCAGTTTCCTTCACATTTCATATTGAAACCTATAAAATTATTTCTATTATTTATAGCTTACTTCAAATTATACTTTTGCATATAGAAAAATGTTAAATGGGATTCAACTTGCAAGTGTCATGAATAATAATACTTGAGGTCTCTAAGGCCAAAGTACAAGCATTACAGCAAAGAAGGAAGTGAAGTACAACCAGTAGTTGAGGTCTCTACTTTTATTAGTAGTTTATGATTAATTATGAAAGTTTTAATTTATTATTCTATCAATACTTTGGATAATTTTAACGAGAATTGTCTTATATAATTGTCAGTTTGGAAAAATTAATTTCTAAACTATGATCCAACTAACCAAGAAGTTTTTAACTTATAGATGTTAGAATAAGGGAAACACAGTATATATAGATGTTAGAATAAAGTAACAATAAGATTTTCGATTACATCCTCGATGAAAATTATTTTATTAATTGATTGCTTTTTCAAATAAGATAAATTCAGAATTTCAAAATTTTATGTTTTAACTTTTTTAAATTTATTTGTATGAATTATATGAAAATTTTTATATTTTGATTTTTAAATATTTCATTCTATTCAATTATAATTTAAAATATTTTTATTTATGAGAGAAAAAAGAAATATATATCTTTAATCTTTTTTTATTTATATAATTTAATTGGATATATTTTTATAAAAAGAAATGTTAATTAATATTGGATATTGGATATATTTTTATAAAAAGAAATGTTAAGATTGAATATGCATAATATTTTATTTCGGAAAGATATATAAAACAAAATAAGTATATTCTTTTTTTGTATGGTTGTATGAAAAAAATTGAGGGAACGTTTTCTTTATGTAATCTTTTTTTATTAACAAAATTTTTTTTTTGTTAATTTTAAGTTTTATCTATTTAGGTGGGGGATAAAAAAAAGTATATTTTTTTCTTTATGTTTATATTATTTGATGGGATATATTTTTAAAAAAATTAAATCTTTAAATGTAATATGTATACCAGGAGATATAAAAAAAGAAAAATATATTTTTTGTATTTTGTGCATTAAGAATGTATGATAAGAAAATTGACAGCTTATTTCGCAAGTGTATGAATCGCTACAAGTAATATATGATGAGTAAGATATCGTTCCCGATGAGTAAGATATCGTTCCCACGAGAATTGTAATCCAAGTACCAAAATTATGTTATCTTATTATTATTTAAACGATAAATGAGAAAATTGTTTATGGAAATTAAACTCAACAAGTAAAAATAAGAAGTAAGCAAGCAATTATTGATTAAAGAAACCAAGGAAGTAAAACTACTAGGGGTTTTGATTTCACTTTACTCTATCCAATTTATTTCATTAGTTCATTAAACAATTTAATTATTCAAGTAGGGGAAACAACTCGGAATTCGCTAACAAGCTCTTCCGATGTATTGCTAGCTATTTTAATTTCATTTAATTACATATCTTCCAATAGCGCAATCAAATATAAATTAAATCATTAGGTTTTGTAGTTTGTTTATGAATCCATAAATTAAGGTTGTTAATTCATGAATCCATAAAATTAAGGTTGTTAATTTCATGAAACCCCTCATGAGTCAAAACCATATTAGCCTTCCCGCATAAGTTGTTATTCTCCATGTATTTATTAACCTTTTGCATAACAAGATCCTTCTTCCGTAGTGATAATTTAAATAATCAAATCTAGGGGAAAATTCGCCTTTCTGCCTAGAAGCTTAAGTTCATTAATAAATCATAACTTGAATTAAGGAAAAAATAAATCTAAATTGCAATAATTAGAAAGAAGATTAAGCTACATCACCCTAGTATAATTAGTTACACATAGTACTTAAATAAAACCCAATAATGACTTTGATAAATATTTCCATAATCCCCCCCACTAGGATAATGAAAAGAAATAACAAGATTAAAGAGTTAAGAAAATAAGAACTAGTGATGAATTGCTTGGAATGATGAATTGCTTGGATGGCTTCCTTGAAACTTTGCACAACTCTTGAATACTTAGCTTCTAAAAATAAACTATATACAAAACTATAAAATGAGAGAAAGAAAGAGTGGAGTGTAGTGTGAGAGATAATAATTTTTGTAATGGCTTCTTCTCCTCTTTATATAGACTTCATGGGGGAACATTTTTTCATGCTTTAATGAATAAGGTCCAATTTTATGAGGTGGAAAAGCTCTAAATCAAGCCATAATTTGCTTTCAATTATGGCTTTCCAAATGCACATGGTTGAACTTTGACTGGTATGAGAAGAGAGCATCCAAAGTGTCTTGTGAAAATTGTCGAAATTACTTAGCAACTTTTGACTCAATTTTCAGCATTTCTTGATTGGCACGGGCGTGCTGCCTGGCACGGTCTGGGGCGTGCCAGGCTCTGGAGATCTAGGCTCTTAGCACGGGTGTGCACGCTGGCGCGGGCAGGGCCGTGCACTCTCCTGGAAGTCTAGTTGATGGCGCGCACGGCTATGCGAGATGACACGGGTTGAGGCGTGCATCTCTCTGGAAGTCTAGAACTTGTGTAGCACGGGCGTGTTTCAGCTGCAAGGGCGAGGCCTCTAACTTCAGTGCATGCACGGGCGTGCTCCTCGGCACGGCTTGGGGCGTGCATCTCTCTGGAAATCTGAGGCAATTGAGACACGGGCGTGCGACTCAACATGACTGGGGCGTGCGCGCCTCTGGCTTTTGGCTTGTTTCGCCTTGTGCTAGGCACGGCCGTGCTTTTTAGCACGGGCTGGGGCGTGCCAATTGTGTTTTGCCTTGTTTTGGCGTGCCAATTGTGTTTTGCCTTGTTTTTGTTCTTTTCTTTGCAAAATCCTACAATTTTCTTCCCAATCAAGTGAGTTGTGTTTCAAGGAAGCTTTTGATTTAAAACATACAAATATTATATAAAAAAACTAATTTATATAAATTAAAAGTACTAGAATTCTTAGTAAAAATTACAATAAAATACTATAAAAATCAACACTATCAAAAATAAATGAAAATTTTTATATTTTGCTTTTTAAATATTTGATATTATTTGTATTATAATTTTAAATATTTTGTTTATGAAAAAAAAAGAATTTAATATATTTTTAATATTTTTTATTTATATAATTTGATTGGTTTAATATTTTTTATTTATATAATTTGATTGGTTATATTTTTATAAAAAGAAATATTTTATTGAATATACATAATATTTTTATTTAGGAAAGATATATAAAAGAAGAAAAGTTATTTTTATATGGTTGTATGAAAAAAAAAATTGAGGGACCGTTTTCTCGATGTAATCTTTTTTATTAATAAAATTTTTTTTGTTAATTTTAAGTTTTAATTATCAAGGTGGGGGAGAAAAAAAGCATTTTTTTTCTTTATGTTTATATAATTTGATAGGATATATTTTTTTTTTTTTAAAAAAATCTTTATAATAGAGTATGTATACTAGGAGAGATAAAAAAATATATATACTTATTTTGTACGGTTTTGGGAAAATTTGAGGATTTATTTGGAGAGCATCAAAATTTGCTTTTATGTAATTTTTTTATTATTTAATTGAATTTTTTTTACTTATTTATTAATTTTAAATTTGTAACTTAGAATATAGAGAAAAAAAATATTTGAATAAATTCATTAATTAACTAGTGGTGGATCCTAGTATGGTTTATTTTGTAACTTCTATTTTTAACTTGGCTTTAGTGTTTTTGTTTTTTGTCCATTAATATTAAATTTCATTAAATTATGACATTTTCAATCAATTAATTTGTTGAGTTTTGAAAATAATTTTATTTTTGACAATAGATTTTTTTTTTTAGTTATTGAATTGATTTGTAACTACTATGATTTAATTTACCAAGAGATTTATGTTTCTATTGCAATAAATAGATGACATGATGATAAAATTTTTCAAATTTTTTGATATTGAATAAGAATTTGTGTATGTATTTTTTTTTTCTAATGCAGTGGGTAAGTGATACTATCACTATAATTTCATGTGAATTTTGTTATTAATTCAAATTATCTTTTCTTTTATTTAGCAGAAAAAAATTTATTATTATTTTTTATTAGTGTTATATATAAATATTAATTTGAAATTGAAAGGCGAGGATGGAGATTGAGTTATGGCTTGTGCTTTTAAAATTGAAGGACGAGGATGGAGATTGAGTTATGGCTTGGTGCTTTTTTTTTTTTTTTTTTTTGTGCAATAAAGAATAATTGAGAGGAAAAAAATAAAATTTGGAAAGTTGTGGCTTTGTACACAATTCGTATGATTAATAAAAAAAATCATATTTTTATATTTTGCTTTTTAAAATATTTGATTTTATTTTTATAATTTAAAATATTTTAATTTATGAGAAGGAAAAAAAAAGAAGAAAATATAGATATTATTTAGTATTTTTTTTATTTATGTAATTTTGGTTGGATGTAATTTTATAAAAGAAATCTTTAAATTGAATATACATAATATTTTATTTAAAGGAAAGAATATATAACTTTTTTTTGTATGGTTGTAATGAAAAAATTGAGAGGAACGTTTTCTTTAATAATTAATTTTAAGTTTTTTTACTTATTAAGGTGGAGGAAAAAAAAAGTATATTTTTTTTTTCTTTATGTTTGTATCATTGATAGGATATACTTTTTA
>NW_023591619.1:2415705-2491426 GCF_014843425.1 Jatropha curcas | reverse complement strand
AAGAGAGAGGAGAGTAGATTCCGAATAAAAAATACCCAGTCCCCCCCTTATTGTAATAATTATAAAAAAAACCCCCACACCCCACGGAAATAAAAAACCATAATTTTTTTAAATAATTTAAGATTTCTTATACAAAATATGATCAAACCCCGAGAAATTACCAAACGAAGGCTGGACGAGCCGCATATTTTATTTTCCTCAAATTGAAAATTCGTTGTTTCAAATTTGTTGTGATATTTGGAGTGGATCCATTGCAAATGCAATTATATCCATAGTATTGTATCTAAGGGATTCTTTGAGTAATGAAACAAGTGTACATTTACTGTTGGGCTGGACTAACATGGGAATGATCTCGAGATAAAAATTGCAGAGAATGAAAGAACTGAGTGTGGCTATGATGTTTTGCATTTGTTTTTTTGATGATGAAACAAATGACTTGTGCATTTAACACCAATACCACTTAGTCAACATAGTTAATAAGCGAGATAACTATGTTTGTTCAATCCGTAATTTTACCGCACTGAAAATTCAAGTTTGAGCAAAGGACAACATGAAATTTTTCAAATTTCATTGATATGCTTCTGCTAATACTAAATCCAGAGTTCGTTTGACTACTTACACAGACATGGCGTACTGGGCCTCTGACCATAAGTAAGACTACGTGGGCTTAATGATATCACGTCTAAACCACCCACAAACGGATATGGAGAGGATGGACTTATCAAAAGTTAATTCAACTTTTGTTACATAGAAAAAAAATTTTAAGCTGTTCAATATGCCCTTGGATCTTTACTCTTTTTAAAAACTTACTGTTCAGACAAACTTTTTATACAAAAAATAAATTCAGTTGAAAAATTTTTTTAAAACGAAGAGCATGGAATAGCAATGTTAACATTACAAGTCTTGTTTAAAAAAAATAATTTATAATTGAAGTATTTTTTTGTGAGTTATTTTATTAGGTGTAAGAATCTCCAGTAATTTTAATTATATTCTACAAAATGGTCATGCATCTGTTATTCTTTTTTTCTTTAACAAAACCCCCGGTTCCTCATAGTTCATTTAAGCCAGGGAATACGTGTAAAATATCCATTAGCGTATTTCGCTTCTCCTGGGAAAACCTGTTAATGCTGGTTGCAAGAAACCTATCAGTATTGGTTGGTCACACACCGTAACCAGATAGACCTTTCGGAGAGAAAATCGGCAAGTGTGTCGGCCATTATTCATATCAACTTCATACGCCAACCTGGAACTTTTCAGTTTCGGTTGGATCCACGTTGTCGAGTATTCCCACCAGGGTTTTTTATGCGAATCGGGATGAGCTCATGCCCTGAGGGGGCCTGATTGGTCCGTATGTGGAGAATTCTTGGTGCCCTCAAGAAGCATTAGGACAACGGAAACTGCTCCCCTTGTTCGAGCTACGTCTACCGTGTGGGATACTGCATATTGTGATATATTATTGGATCCATCCGAGCAGGGTGAAGCAATGCATGCGGGTGTTGGTATGGGAAAGAGCAAAAGATGTAGAACACTAGCGAAAAATGAGTAAGTGAGATGTGCCTGCATACAAGTAGAGTCTGGAGAAATTAGAACCGGACCATTGGGTTGAGCATCGGATATAGGGGATCGCTTGTCCCTGAGTGGCATGTTCACTGTATGAACGATGTGTGGAATGGACGAGTTGGGCCAGGTGACATGAGGACGGCTCATGATAGTGGAGGTTTACGCGTGCTCGCCCATCAGCAGGAAAAGTTTTGACCTACACAACATAATTCCCAACGCTGAGTGCTGATTATGAATGGAGTGATGCTTAGATGAACTTGAGTGAGTTGCCTGGTGATCATGAAGGAGTATGAGCACCTTTGTTGGTGGACTAGCATGGCCGAGTATCAAATATAAACTAGTCGGTGAATGACTCAGACTTTGATATGTTTTAACATATTATGTGTGTGAATGTACGTGGATGATGTGAAATGTCACAGGTAATTACATGTACTGCCTTGAGGAGAACTACACGATGTCCTCCGTGTTATGACCCTCTCCCAGAGTAATTTTCTCTTCAATTCGATTTAAGCTCAAGTTTCTTCGCCGCAAAGTGCTATGAAGTAGTGAAAAGATTAATGAATCTCTCTAGTGGTCACAGTATTAATGGTATGTATTGTTACTAGTGATCTAATTAAGGAGAGAACGTCAGAACATATCATCGTGGTGGTAGAGAAGTCAACATGTATATATTCTAAACAGTTGTGGGACTCCGCAGTTCGGTAGAACATGTGTATAGTGAAGGCCCTAAGTTGATTATGTCGTGTCAAGTATAGATATAGATGAAGAAATAAATTGATCCGAAGCAGCCTCATATAATTGACTCTAGATTTAAAATCATGATTAGGTCAATTTAAAATTGGAATTTCGATCTTGTCGAGGAAATTGTTTGGGAAGATTATATAGAGTGTTGAGTGCCTGGGTCATCCAAAAAGTATTATTGTAAGCCATCCTATATTTTGCGAGACAAAATAGTATCCCCTTTATGGGCGTTTTCTTGAAGATGCATTATTATGAAAGCTGGTATAGTCCTATGGAAAAGTGAAATTTTTAGTCGACCTATAGGCAGTGCCCTCTACTACTGTCCATGGCCTCGAGGGGACGATAAGTTTGTAGGCTCTGGAGCCCAATAGTGGCCGGTCCGGTCCCAATCGCGTAGGACCATTTGAGGACTAATGGGATCGTGTACAGTCGCTGCTCAAGAGTACCCCATATACCTAATTTTTTCTATCCTTTTTGGTCTACTATCCTCTCAATATCCATTAGATATGGTGGGAATCTTTCTCTTCCTGCTGTTTACTATTAGATGTATCTATTTTTTTGACTGGTGTATTCAATGTTGAGAAAGACTAATTATGGAATCCACAATAAATACTCAGCCCATTGTGGAGTGTACCTCTACACTTAGCTTATCACATGTTACGATAAGTATATTGTTTCATCTACGCTCTCAATGATCTTAGTTAGATTGTAGATAAAATTTACTAGTCTTAGGGAAAATCCGGATTTTCAATCAATGTTGTCTCGCACATATTAACATGACACATTGTCCATTCGAGAATCAGCCTCTTTTCTAGTTTCGTTGTCCATCCAATAGGAACAATTTCATAAAGAATTGCAGGAAATTTGCATCTACATTAACATGGCAATTAGGGGCAAGATAACAATTTGAATCTCTATATGATCCAAGGCTCGGTAGAGTTTTAAACAAAAACTTCATATGAGACGATGATGTCTTTACTTTTTCCACTATGACAAGGTACGATGTTGTCTGAAGCTCCAACCTTGGAAATAGTTTGGTAGAAGGCTTTATAGATAGATATTGTGGTCCCAAAAACCGATATGCAGTGTATGGCAACACAACCACAGATGGGCGGCGTGAATTGGGTGTGTTTCTACAAAAAACAATAGAAATAATTTAACTCTCGTGTGAAGAGAAAAGCTTCAAAATTTAGAATTCATATTAGAGGGCGAGCGGACCTAGTTAATACACTTGATGAGCAATTAAGCGCTTCATATTGTATGAGTTATAGGAGAATCCCTGGTGCTCTGCAACAACCAGTCCAAACCTGCTGGGTTGTTGAGGTGCAGGGGTAAATAGATAGAGAATCTTTTGAATAAGAGTAGCGAGAGTTATTGCATTAGAAATTCTTCTTCGCACCCATTTAGTGGCACATTAGTTATAAGGATCTATGTCAAAAATAACTGCTCAGCTTTCAATACATGAGATGAGACACGCTCTTAATGTGTGTAAGTTTAAAGGAGTGTTCTTGCTCATGTCCTTAATGTATTTAAGACTAATATATGACTAGAAGATATAATCCGTGAAAAGACCAGTTATTGAATATTTTTGAAACTGTCTCTTCATCAGAGCTTTATCTAAAACCAAGCATTAGCAAACCCCAATATATACTGAAACTATAATCTTTTCCTGAATAAAGAGATCTAGAAGAACAGACTTAGAACTAGGGATATCCCATTTCACATATAGTCAGAAGTCCCAGTATAGCTCTATTTTATGTAACTTATAAACCCAATGGTAATAAAATGTCAACTATTTCAGTTTTAGATACATTTTTTAAATACCATTAACACTTTGATACTTCAGTCCATTATCTAAGGTATATACACCCACAATTATGTGGCTGAGCTGTAAATTAAATTATCCCGTATCACAACTGTCAAATACTCAATCAGAGACAATAAAATATGATACAACACAGCATTAGTCCACTCCAGGTTTAAAGTAGAAATCCTTGAAGTTTATTATGTTTGTGATTTATTAGTGGTCATACGGTCTTTAATTTTTAGTTTTTCATAATCTTTGAACGATTCGGAACCTTACATGCAGTAACCTCCAGACTCTATTTTGGGGTTGTGTAGATACCTCAGGAGCATATATGTTATACAGTTTCAAAGGTTAGCAGAAAAAGAAAGCTAAAACAAGAGTCCAACTTTTTTTGGAACGCCAAGGTTGATATTCTTGTTTTCTTTTCTAAGGGTCAAGAGACACCACAATCAGTTATCATTTGCATGAAGAGCATAGTATCAGGTCGTCCTAGAAAGTCTATGCCCTTTGTCCCCTACGCTCAGATTTTCCAAAGATTCTAGTTAACCGAGACTAACCTTATCGTTGTGTCCTCTTAGATCTAGATTGAGTTACGGAAGAGGAAGATCTCAGAATATTCCAAGACATTAGAGGATGGGAGTGAACACTCTCTCATCAGGGAGATGATAGAGAGATTGATGTACTGATTAACCTATTTCACAATAGCTTCTTGAACCTAAAGTATATTACACCAATGTGATGTATATATGTATAAGAGATAAAACCTATAGTCTATCTTAAAGTTTAATTCCACAATAGAAAACTCCTAAATACACCAGATCAGTATGATTTTCAGAAATGCTTAGGGCAGTCAATCACCATTTATTGTAGCATAGGAGATGAAGAAGGATCGTCACCATATAGAAAGATGATAAAATTAGAATATATTCTGTTTCCTCCAATTAATATAATTAGATCTTGTTTGTATTCCCTTTCAATAAGAAGTTAGTTACGTTAGGGGCCTTTTTGAAAAATCTTCTATATCTTTCAACTTTGAAGTTTGTTAAAAGTATAGAGTAAAAGCGTAAAGTTAGTTAACATGAGTGAAGGACAGCAACAATAAAAGAGGAGTTTAAGAATAACAAAGTTTTGCAGAAATAAAGCACAACTATGAATCAATCGGACGATACTACGGAATACTTAAAAAAACTTCGTTCGCTTCTCGTCAGCATCTTTTAAAGACGAAATATTTTTTAAATAGAAGATGAGGATGAGAATTCACGTTTTAAGAGCAGTAAATCTCCGCTTCGTGTCAAATCAGAATTTATCCATTCGCACCTTGGTACACAATGCATATTCTACCCGAAGCGGCTAATGCCCGGACGGAACTCTTTTGTTACCAAATCTTTTGCAGTCAATATTCTTTCTTTTTTTTGGTAAAAGGCGAACTATTACAACAAGATAAACCTAGGCAAGTCCCGCTGATCCTTTAAAAACAAGATTTTTGAAAATAAAATGAAATCTTTTTTGAAATAAATATGTGCCACCAGCAAAAAGCGATTCTGCAGATATGGACATATTCTCAATGTTCGCTGTCTATGGTATAGAAGATATCCACGAGCATTGACAGAAAATCTTTTTGGAGTATAACTTCCTATAAAATTGTGTGTCTCCACGAAAGTGAATGACGCATAAGCTCGTTAATTTGATTTATTCTATATTACACACAAATCGTATTGAGACAACCGTCTCTTTAATTTCTACGCAGCATCAAGCATCACGATAAATCTCGCAACCTTTATGAAGATCTAATATTTTCCTGCAGAAACCTAAAACAAGCTTTTTCTAAAGATTTTATTATCCCAAAATGATGATTGAGACAAGATCTTTTCCATTTTTGCGACTGTGGTTAAGATTAATGCTAGACGGTAGACGAAAACAAGCGTTTTGATTTTTGAAGAGTCTGTTTTCGGAAAAGTCCTTTTGAGAGAGAGAGAAATTAATTTTATTCTTATAATGGATGTTCTTCTATCTACAAAGAATCCTAAAAATCAAACCACTAAGGTCTTCAATAGTCTCATGATCCTTGAAATTGTAATGGACTTGCCTTGTTTATTTATTACTTCCATATATAATCTGCATAAAATTATTAGCAAAAAAAATAGTAATTTTAATTTATTTGTTTTGTTTCAAATCATGCAATCTCTCAAGATAAATATTTTGACCTTTCCGCGAGCCAATATTATTTGCTTCTGGTGTTGAAGCTGTCGCTAGGAGCCCTTCATGCCTTCTTAGGGAATTTTTTCATTACCCATATCGATTCTAAATTGAAACTATTGAACTCGCAATTTGGATACTATTTTGATTGCTGCTACTTATTTGAACTAACCTTCCTTTTGTATAAAGCCAAAAAGAGAGGCTGAGTGGCAAAAGGCAAAGCGTGTCTGCTTAAAAAAGGATAAAAGCCAGGGAAAAAAAAATTTTTTCGAGTGAAACACGCAGGTATCGCATATTAACAAGAGCAATCATACAATAAGGGAGCTTGAGGTTTGTGAGGTGAGACATGAAACTGTTTTGGTTGTTAAACAATAAAAAAAAAAAAAAAAAAAAAAAAAAGCAACGAAAAGGACTTAAGCAGGAAGTGACTTAAAAGAAATCATTATTCGGATTTCTCATGTAGGGAACATACAATATCGCTATCCGAGCGCTTCAGGATTTGAAAGCCTAAACGATTGCAATCTTGATGGTATCACAGCGGGCAAACTAGCAAATCAGATTTGCAAATCAGGAGTTAAGGACAAGCTACTTCACTCATGGATTACTTTGAAGATAATATAAAGAAATCAGAAATATAATTCTGAATTTCATTTATTGTAATATGTATTTGAAATTTCCAAATAGCGGAAATTTGTGGGGAAAGTTTTCCCCCCCGGGAGAAGGTGAGGAATGAAATCACGGATCTATCCGATGTGGGGCAACTCATGATGTGCTACTGCGCACAGGCCAAAATGATAATCATTTACCACCTCAATATTCGTGGACAAATCATAATTGAAGGGGGAGAGAAATTGATACATACAGGTTTACTGGAGGCAAAGCGAGTCAAAGCAAGGAAATTTTCGGATAAGGAAGTTTATAAGATTGGTTTGGACTTTTAAGATATTCAACAAATATTATGGCCTAATGGTTTGATAAATATCTTTTTCTATCACAATTTATTTTAAAATTGCGTTTGAAGCGATTTTAGAGTGCATTTTAAGCCTATTTTAATAACGTTGGAGCATTTGGTGGGTTATGCAAGTTAAATCTGATCATTCCCATTTCTCATTAGAGTACCGGACATTTTGGAACCAAAATTTTGAAGTTTTTTATTGGATCCGATTCCTTTCTTTTTGCCTAGCATCAAAACTCATCTTTGAGCCTGATCGCATTGCATCTCCAAATATATTTTCTTATGGCCCTTGATGTAAGGACATCGCCCATAAATTGAGGCTTATTTTGTATCACTAAAACTAGAACGACAATTGAAAGTAGAAGAATATGGATTAAGATGACAAGAGTAAAACGGTAGTTATGGAGTTAGAAGAGGCTAATCATCACTTATGTTTTGAAATTATTGTTTTAGTTATATTATGTCCTACTAGTTCTATCACTATATTGTTACATTCGCGCTGCGTTTACTACTATTAATACAATATCAAATGGGATTAGCTTGAATGCTTATATCGTTTGGGAGATTGACTTTGGAGATGATTCAGATTTGTAAGTGAGTTTAATTGCCTTTTTTTTTATTTCTTATCTTTTGATGACCTTTTTACATGTATCTTAACTTGCATAAGAGGTTTGTATGGTAATTCGTACTTATGATTTATTTTTGTGTGTCCAATATTTTGTTGTTACCATTTTTGCATATTCAAATTCAATTGACCTACTTTCTTATATTGCCTCATTTAAATCATTACAGTCACATTCACATTGGGTTTTAAAGGGTGATATATAAACTGAAACTTATTCTCAGTTTAAGTTTCTTTATTGAGGTTGAGTTTCTTAGTGTAGTAAGAAAATCAAATCATGATTGGCTTTGGTGGTTATTTTTTTTCTAGGTGATCAATATTGATGGAACCGAGTTCTAAGTGCCATATTGAGATCATTAGCTGGTAGTGTTCTCTATGACTCAATATAGACACCGACAGTAGATATGTCTTCAATTAGATTTCTGATACCGCCCCTATTTACAGTATATACGATGATATGTTATATTTTTTTCTGATAAAAATTATTCTAAAAATAAGTTAATCCTGGAATTTTACATGTTTTTTCTAGAATTTTAACTTTAGGTAGTAAAAGATGGACTTACTCGTGGTCTAGATCATATGAAAGGTTTCTACCGTATCTTATATTGTAGTAAGTTAAGCTTGTAATCAAGAAAACATATGTACTTAAATCGATGATTGATACAAGATTGGACTAGTTATATATTTAACCTTGGAATAGAACATAGTGTGACTTTGTACGGTGATCAAGAACATAGTTAACTTGTACGCTGGATCAGCTGCATTCAAACACTCAAATAGTGCATAGAATGATATGGATTTCTATGAATATGGATTTCTAAATGAATTTCACAAAAGTTGGTGGAATTCACTTGTTCCAAACAATGTTATTAATATATAAAATAATGTGTATTTTACTGAGAAGAAACTTAAAAGTTTGGGACATTTGCAGGTTTGCATTCACCAAAAATGGCTGAAGCTTTTAGCTTACATAATTATGTACAAGGTTCTTTTCAAGTTGAAGTTGATGCTCTGATGCTTTATAATGCTCTAGATGAAAATTATGATGATAATTCAGATTATGGTAATACTATTGCAGACTGTAATTTTTTTTTTTTTTTTTGAATGAACAGACTGTAAAAATTTTCTTAGTTCAGACAGTATTATTAGTGTGTCTTGTGTATGGAAACAAGCTAACATGGCAGCTTATGCCCTTACAAGAATTTTATATTCATATAATATCTTCTTTTCCAAAAAAAAATTTTCCAAAAAAAAAAAAAAAAAAAAAAAAAAAGTTAATTAGCTCCAAATCAAAATGGTTAATTTTCTCTACAAGTAATTGAAGATAAAAAAAAAAAAAAAAAAAAAAAAGTTAATTAGCTCAATCAAATGGTTAATTTCTCTACAAGTAATTGAAGATGGAGATCAATTAGATGCGAGTCCAACACTCAAAACTTCTTTTAAAATATTAAACCAATAAAATATTATTATAAAATTACAAATGAAAATATTACATAAATTGATGCTCACATAGCAAACATTTATTGTAAAAACTATTGAACTACATATTGTAGAAGCACTTATTTATATTTATTTTTATTTTGACCATCAAATTTTATACTCTATGCATGAAACTGAATTGTCAAAATTGAAAAAGATTGTTTTAAAAGTTGTGTAATCACACATCAAAATTAATATTATATATATAAAAATAACAAAATTCAAAAAAAAAAAAAAAGTGTCACTGCTAGTATGCAGATGTATATAACGTTACCAAATGGAAAAACTTGTTTAGACCCGGTTCATAGCCCTACTCATGAACTAAATAAATGAAATTTAGAATTTTCTAAAAGATATTTCAATTTTATCTTTTTTTTTTAATTTATGATTAGAAATACACTCGTTTCAATAAAAATATTGAATTTTATTGGTTTGGTGCATAGGTGGGAACATGGACCCAATTTAAATAAGTTTTTCTCTTATCAAATTTCTATCTTTAAGGACATAACAGATTTTCCATGGAGTTTAAAGTCCCATAATTTTTTATTTTTATTAAGTATAAAGAGTGAATTTATATTTTTAGGCCCGCAATATAGTGCTGCAAGGAAATGGGTAAATGCTGATTTCTGCCGTGTAAGTAAGGTGAGGTAATGAAATTGGTACTTGATATTTCCTTGATGATGGAACTAGTTTTAAAATTATATGCATGCACTAACTAATGTTGATAAATTAAATTAACTTCCATTTGTTCCAAAATTAAAATATAACAGTTATCATTATATTGACGTAATTATTTTTGGATCAATGAAAATTGATACGAGTGAAAATGACTTGAGTTCCTGAAGCAAGAGACCGAATCATCAATCATTGTAAATAAAGAAAATTTCCGCTTATAGGACTAATACATTGCTTAGCCCAATAAGCTAGAGACACCTATAGTATAAACAAAAAATGATCGTTTTTTGTATAGCACTATTTTGTCTTTTTTTTTTTTTCTTTCTCAGTGGTCATAAATATTCTCATTTGAACCCAAATATTATTTATAATTAGTTTGATATGTAGGTAGATATATACACCGAGTGTAGATAAATCTTTTTCCATGGGATAATAATAACTATTCGCATATTATAATTTCAAATTAAATTAATGCAGTACGTAGAAGAAGAAGAAATATGAATAGTCAAACATCAATTTTCATCAAGTTGTTTCCATGAAAGTTTGTTTTTTATTTCTTGAAATTGAACTTTCTACGTACCCATCTAATTTCATCTCGAGAAACTCGATCTAGATGGGCTTGACATTGTCCTCTCTTCAAGAGGCAAGAAATTTTTGCAATCCTAATTCAAATTTTCAATTTTGCAAAACAAGAAAAGTTTTATTCTCTCCCCTATAAATATGGTGGAACCCTCTAAAACAGAACCACATCCAAAACAAAAAAGCAATACCCTATACCACAAAATATGATTTCTTCAAAATTGTTGCCGCTTCTTTTTTCTTTTTTTCTCTTCTCATCTTCTTGGGTAACAACAACTTCAGCTCAACCCATGAAACCTCAAGTGATCGTCACCCCATTGAACCTTTCCCATATTCAAGCTACCATTACGTGTTCTAAAAAACATGACATGCAAATTAGAATCAGAAGCGGTGGCCATGGTTATGAAGGTCTTTCCTACGTTTCTCCAATCCCATTTGTCATTCTTGATCCAATTAACCTTCAATCAATCACCATTGATGCAACCAACAAAACTGCATGGGTTCAAGTTGGTGCAACAATAGGCAAACTTTATTATAGTATTGCAGAGCAAAGTCAAAATCTTGCTTTTCCGGCCGGTGTTTGCCCTACTGTAGGGATTGGCGGCCACTTTAGTGGAGGAGGATATGGCTTGTTACTAAGAAAATATGGGCTCGCCGCAGATAATATTATTGATGCTCAACTTGTTGATGTTAATGGAAGGATTCTTGATAGAGCTTCAATGGGTGAAGATCTTTTTTGGGCTATTCGCGGTGGCGGTGGAAATACTTTCGGAGTGGTTGTTGCTTGGAAAATAAACTTAGTTGAAGTTCCTTCTACTGTCACTGTATTTACAGTAGAAAAAACGCTAGAACAAAACGCGACTGAGATTGTTCATCAATGGCAATATGTTGCTGATAAGTTCAGTGAAGATTTATTCATTAGGGTTATCATCGAAAGAGTTAATTCCAGCGGAAATACCACAACGATAAGAGCCGCATTTAATTCTTTGTTTCTTGGCTGAGTTGACAGGCTACTTCCATTAATGCAAGAAAGTTTTCCTGAACTAGGGCTAGTTAAAGAAGACTATATTGAAATGAGTTGGATCGAATCTGTTCTCTATTTCGCCGGATTTTCAAACTCACCATTAGAGATTTTGCTTGACAGGACTCAACCGAACGTAAGATATTTCAAAGCTAAATCTGATTATGTTCAACAACCAATGCCTGAAGTTGCTTTAAAAGGAATATGGGAAAGGCTTTTTGAAGTGGAAGTGGGTTCAGGCCAATTGATTTTCAGTCCTTATGGAGGTAGAATGAGTGAAATATCAGAATCTAGCATTCCATTTCCACACAGAGCAGGAAATTTATATGAAATTCAACATTTAGTGTATTGGGATGATGAAGGAATTGAAGAATCAAAAAAGCATATAAGTTGGATAAGAAGGCTTTATAGTTTCTTGGCTCCATATGTTTCTAAAAATCCAAGATCAGGTAGACATGAGTGAAATAATCAGAAAATATAGCATTCCATTTTCCACACAGAGCAGGAACATTCTAATATCGAAAATTTCAACCATTTAGTGTATTGGGAATGAATGGGATGATGAAGGAATTGAAGAATCAAAAAAGCATATAAGTTGGATAAGAAGGCTTTATAGTTTCTTGGCTCCATATGTTTCTAAAAATCCAAGATCAGCTTATATTAATTATAGGGATCTTGATATTGGAATTAACAATATTAGAAATACAAGTTATAAGTAAGCAAGTATTTGGGGAATTAAGTATTTCAAGATTAATTTTGATAGGTTGGTTCATGTCAAGACTCAAGTTGATCCTGCAAATTTCTTCAGAAATGAACAAAGCATCCCTTCTCTCTCCTCTTGGTGATCATAGAGATTGATTGAACAATATAATAATGAATTGATTGAACAATATAATAATGATGTTTGACGTCTATGTATTGAACAATATAATAATGAAAATAAAAAAATAAAATAGGTGCATGTAGAATATGTATTTTGTACAATAAAAGTTTGCTGTGACCATCAATGGATATTAAATTTTTATTTTTATAATAAAATTTGATTGGTTTGATCAATATTTTTTTTTTTCCTTTAATAGTGTTTATTTTCATTCTCTTTTCAACGGAAGGTTTGAGTGTTGAACTCCATTTTCAATTACTTGTAGAGAATGAACCAATTGTTTTTATTATTTCATTGAACTCCATTTTCAATTACTTGTAGAGAATGAACCAATTGTTTTTATTATTTCATTAATTATTACTAAAAAATTATCTCGTATACATAGCCAATAGTTGATTCTCATTTTAAACAATTATTACTGTGTATTATTATTTTGTCTAATTCTTTTAGTAAAACAATTTCAACTTGTTCCTTTCTCTTCAAAATAAAAAGAACAAAGAAAAGCCAATTTCAACTTGAAACTTTTTTTCTTATATAATCCAATTTTTTGTACAAATTGCTTTTTTTTCAATTTGCTTTTTCGTTATGTGATCCAATTTTTTCGACCAGAGCTCATAGTTTTTGTACAAATAATTTCTAAAATAATATCATTTCTCTCTCTTATGTACACCATCATTGGTATGGTACCATCCATCTAAAAGCTAATTAATGAGTTTAGTTAACCCAAGGGTCTGACAAGGGTCCCATTACATTAATTTTTTATTCACAACCTTAATACTGTTATTGATCTGGAGTGCTAATATATCTAAATTTCAAAATGAAGGTGTCTATGGTATTAATTTAAAGTGATTCTGAAACAAGTCCGATAATTTAGATATTTTTATAGTTTAGGCCCACAAATAATCTAGTGATTTGCATTTAAGACCTTTATTGTATTAATAATATGGATCAAAGATTATTTTTGCATAGAGTATGGATATGATTAGAAGATTTCATTCCTAATCCTCCATTAATTTGCGATGGATTGTCAATCAATCCATATTATTTAGTTATAATTGTTTATTATTTTCTTATTGACTTAACCATGTAAAACATAAGAACACTAAAAGCTATTATTGTTAATATGGAATTTCTGCTGCATTTTGTCAAACTCTTTTCCTCTCTCATGAAAAGTAGATTGAGGTTGAATCTTTAACCTAGGCCACATGCTTTTGGCTTTTCTGCTTTTTGTCATGTTTTCTTATGGTTCTTGTAAGATGGAGGTTTTTTTTTTTTTTTTTTTTTTTTTCTTGTAAGATGGAGGTTTTTTTTTTTTTTTTTTTTTTTTTTTTTTTTTTTTTTTTTTTTTTTCTACATTCCAGATTTAGGTTCAATGGGTGTAAGGGGGAAAACCTGATGGTTTGGGTGTAATTGCTGGCGTTGTGGATTTTTTCCCTATCTTTTCTCTTAAATTTCACTAATAAAATCTTATTTTTCTTTGTTTGGGTTTTGGCAATTTTGAAGTTTTTGGGGTTTTAGCTCAAAACTCATTTTGGGTCCATATGTTTAGGTTGGACAGCCCATTTGGGCTTATTTTGGATCACTAGAATTTGAAGAGACAAGAAGATAGAAGATGAAGAGTTAAGGGAGTTATGGCTTTAATTATTGTTCTAATCCCTACTGTATATAAAGGGATTAGCATTCTTTGTTTTGGGAGATTGACTTTTGGATGATTTCATATTAATGAAAGTGAGGTTTATGCCTTCTTTTATCTTTATGCATAAGGTGTTGTTTAGATTGTAGTTGATTTATTCAATTGCTATTCAGATTCAATTCCTATTTAGGAATGAATTTCTCTAAATTATACAAACTAAAACGAAGAGTTAAGCAAATTTATGTAAGATGAGCTAATTAAACCAAATCTGAGTTTTTTGGATTCAAATTATTGGCCATGTATACGGGATAATTTTTTAGTAATAATTAATTAAATAATAAAAAGAATTGGTTCATTCTCTACAAGTTATTGAAAATGGAGTTCAACACTCAAACCTTCCTTTGAAAAGAGAATGAAAATAAAAACTATTTGAAAATAAAAACTATTAAAGGAAAAAAAAATAATATTGATCAAACCTATCAAATTTTATTATGAAAATAAAAATTGAATATACATTGATGGTCACAGCAAACTTTTATTGTACAAAATACATATTCTACATGCAGCTATTTTATTTTTTTTATTTTGACCATCAAATTTTATTACACTATACATGAAACTGAAATCTAAAACCGCACAATTAAAGAATTACAAAATAAATACAAAAGATAAATGAATGGATATTTCCAATACATAGAAGACAAACATCATTATTATATTGTTCAATCAATCTCTATGACCACCAATAGGGGAGAGAAGGGATGCTTTGTTCATTTCTGAAGAAATTTGCAGGATCAACTTGAGTCTTGACATGAACCAATCTATCAAAATTAATCTTGAAGTACTTAATTCCCCAAATACTTGCTTGCTCATAACTTGTATTTCCAATATTGTTACTTAATTCCCCAAATACTTGCTTGCTCATAACTTGTATTTCCAATATTGTTAATTCCAATATCAAGATCCCTATAATTAATATAAGCTGATCTTGGATTTTTAGAAACATATGGAGCCAAGAAACTATAAAGCCTTCTTATCCAACTTATATGCGTTATTGATTCTTCAATTCCTTCATCATTCCAATACACTGAATGTTGAATTTTATATAAATTCCCTGCTCTATGTGGAAATGGAATGCTAGATTCTGATATTTCACTCATTCTACCTCCGTAAGGATTGAACATCAATTGGCCTGAACCCACTTCCACTTCGAAAAGCCTTTTCCATATTCCTTCTAGAGCAACTTCAGGCATTGGTTGTTGAACATAATCAGATTTTGCTTTGAAATATCTTAGGCATTGGTTGTTGAACATAATCAGATTTTGCTTTGAAATATCTTACGTTCTGTTGAGTTCTTTCAAGCAAAATCTCTAAAGATGAGTTTGAGAATCCGGCAAAATAAAGAACAGATTCGATCCAACTCATTTCAGTACTGTCTTCCTTAGTTAACCCTAGTTCAGGAAAGCTTTCTTGCATTAATGTAAGCAGCCTGTCAACTCTTCCAAGAAACAAAGACTTAAATGCAGCTCTTATTGTTGTAGTATTTCCACTTGAATTAACTCTTTCAATAATAACCCTAATGAATAAATCTTCATTAAACTTATGAGCAACATATTGCCATTTATGCACAATCTCAGTCGCGTTTTGTTCCAGAGACAATCTCAGTCGCGTTTTGTTCCAGAGTTCTTTCTACTGTAAATACAGTTACAATTGAAGGAACTTCAACTAAATTTATTTTCCAAGCAACAACCACTCCAAAAGTATTTCCACCGCCACCGCGAATAGCCCAAAAAAGATCTTCACCCATTGAAGCTCTATCAAGAATTCTTCCATTAACATCAATAAGTTGTGCATCAATAATATTATCTGCCGCGAGCCCATATTTTCTTAGTAACGTGCCATATCCTCCTCCACTAAAGTGGCCGCCGATCCCTACAGTAGTGCAGACACTGGCCGGAAAAGCAAGATTTTGACTTTTCTCTGCAATACTATAATAAAGTTTGCCTGTTGTTGCACCAACTTGAACCCATGCAGTTTTGTTGGTTGCATCAACGGTGATTGATTGAAGGTTAATTAGATCAAGAATGACAAATGGGATTGGAGAAACGTAGGAAAGACCTTCATAATCATGGCCACCGCTTCTGGAACCCATGCAGTTTTGTTGGTTGCATCAACGGTGATTGATTGAAGGTTAATTAGATCAAGAATGACAAATGGGATTGGAGAAACGTAGGAAAGACCTTCATAATCATGGCCACCGCTTCTGATTCTAATTTGCAGGTCATGTTTTTTAGAACACGTAATGGTAGCTTCAATATGGGAAAGGTTCAATGGGGTGACGATCACTTGAGGTTTCGGTGTGGTGCTTGTGTTGAATCTTTCGTTGTTTATGCCCAGCTGTAAGACTGATAAATAAGAAGAGTTTATTGGAGTATAAATTACTTTGGAGATAGAGCTGGAGTCTTCAGATTGTAGCTTTAGGCATTCAAGAAAATCTTCATGGGTATGAGCTGAAGTTGTTACCCAAGAAAATGAGAAGAGAAACACAGCAAAAAGAAATGGCAACAATTTTGAAGAAATCATATTTTATGGTAAAGGTTGTAGCTTTTGTGATTTGGATGTGATTTTGTTTAAGAATGTCTGTACCTTATTTATAGGGGAGAGAATAGGTTTCTTGAAATGAAATTAAATGGGGAAGTAGAAAGTTCAGGTTGTTTGGTGAAAATCGATGTTTGACCATTTATATTTCTTCTACTGCTACATTTAATTTGAAAAAAATAGTTTTTGTTGTTTATAACACGTCAAGAGTTAATTTATTCCAAAAACTATTATATTAATCTAGTGATAACTTTATGTTTTAAAGTTGAGTTAAATTTAGTTAATTCAATTTCTTAATATTTTAAAAAATTTCTAAAATAAAATTTACATAAGGAATAGAGTATAATTTTATAATAACAAGTTTATTGTATTAATACGTTGAATCCATCTCAATCGGTGCTCCCTGGGTTTATCCATCCATTAAATTATATTTAAGGATAAATGATAAATTTTGAACTTCAATTTTTTATCAATTTGATTTATAAACGAAATATGTTAGCAATTGGGTGGTTGAACTTTGAAAAAATAACAATTAGGTGTCTGCTTACAATTTGGCAGTCGGAATTCTCATTCAGCATGAGATGGAGTTCACAAATGTCCAGCCAGCATCCTATGTGGATATACATCACATTGCTGACTGAGATTAACACATTATCTGATGTGGCAAACAGTGGCGGAACCAGAAAAAATAATTAGAGGGTGCGATATCAGAAAAAATCACTATTTTATAAGTAAAAAGTAAAATTTTATATATTTTATAAGGTAAATTTCAAAAAAAATTAAAATTAGAGGGGCGGCCGCCTGATGGCAAATAGCTAGAAATTACTCATTATCCGCTACCTATCATATTAAATAGGTTTGATAATGAATACCACAATGTATGAATAGTAAAATTATAAGCAAGTCCGGTACCGAATATAAATATTTTTTTTAGTATTCTAGAGAGAATTCAAATTTAAATATATTATTAAGTCATATATATATTTATCATTAAGTTATGTCTTAATCTACGTTCATATACCAATACTTCAACATGTATTTAAATAGATTTAATTAGAACGGATAATGAATTGTAAACAAAATTCTAAACAGACTGAACTACAGATAGTTCAAATTTCATGGAGCCCGTCCCTACTCATACCATATCATGTAGCCATTCAGCATTGTTTCTTCCACTAGACAATTTTAATCTATAGCCTTTTGGGATCAATTAATGAATCTCTTTGTCTTTTTCAGCTGTGTTCGGAAACAACATTTTAAGTAATTTTTAGTATTTTGATTTTTCACAGTATTCGGTAACATAACATTTAAACTAAATTTTAGAGGTTAAGATAGCGTTTTATAAAAAGATTAAGACTCTGATGGGCAATTTTAGTAGTTCTAGTAGAAATTTAACTGTTGTAATAGTTGTCAACGATTTTACTAGTTACTAGAGGTTAGATATTAGTTGTTAATAGTTAGTTGTTTATATAATGGTTTGAAATAAAAGTGTTCGATAAAAATAAGTCTTTAATTAGCTGTTTAATATAGAATGGCAAAAAAAAGTAAGATCACATAAAACAAGGCAAGACAAGTGATGGGGATATGTGTCATAAAAAATTTAGGAAACGCTAAACATTAATGAGGATAACATTTCATGAAATACTGCCTCAAACTCTAAATGTTAAGATAAATGTGATATTATCAAACATATGATAATTAATTAAAACATTGTTAGCAAGACAAGTGATGGGGATATGTGTCATAAAAAATTTAGGAAACGCTAAACATTAATGAGGATAACATTTCATGAAATAGGATAACATTTCATGAAATACTGCCTCAAACTCTAAATGTTAAGATAAATGTGATATTATCAAACATATGATAATTAATTAAAACATTGTTAGCAAGACAAGTGATGGGGATATGTGTCATAAAAAATTTAGGAAACGCTAAACATTAATGAGGATAACATTTCATGAAACACTTCTTCAAACTCTAAACGTTAGGATAAATGTGATATTATCGAACATATGATAATTAATTGAAACAGTATTTTAACCTAGTTAAAATACTTAACACTACTCAAAACGCTCTAGCCGAATAGAGCCTAATTCCAGTAACATTTAGTTTTTAGCGTTTTATAAAAAGCTACTGGCTACTAGCTACTCAAACAGTTAAACGTTACTAAATATGTGTTTGGTAAGTTTTTTAATAACCGAACTTATAGGTGATAGAAGTTTCAATCATCTATTGTTTCTATAAACTACATTTAGGAACTTTTTCGTATCAGTTGGTAGCTGATTCATATTTATATTATTTTGGACTTTATTAACCTCATAAAAAACAATTATTAATAAAACTATTTTTTTTCAAAATAATATTTTTATGATAATTTTATTTATAATATTTTAAATATCTTTTCGTTACAATATTTATTTTTTAAGAATATAATTTATATTTTTGACTTTATGTAATACATTAAATAATAAGTATATTCACCTTATTATATACATTATACTTATTAATAATATTAAAAATAATTAAGCCTTACATATGAAACCGACCCGAAAATTATTTTCAAAAAATTGGCATTTAAAATATTTTAAATATTATTTCTAACAATCATAATAAAATAATTATTATATTTAAAATAATAAAAATTAATGTGCTGTGAATTTTTTAACAAAAAATCGAATAAACAAATACTTTTATTGCTAAATTCAAATACTTTTATTGCTAAATCAAACCTAAAAAACCTATTAGAAAACTCATTACGATACAACGCTTCGTCTTTATTTGTTTATTTATTTATTTATTTATTTTTAAGTATCAATTTATTTTATTATTAGTGTTTAATACTCTTATATTTTTTATATTTTTATATGAAAGTCTATTTGTGCACTTCCATGATAATGTTTAATTATTTAATATGCTTGCATTTAAGTGCATTGTTTGACTATTTGTGTTGTGACATTGATTTGCCTTGTTTGCGTGGAATTGGAATAAAGTGGGTCACTATGGGATTTGTGAGGGCGGTCTTCAATACCGTCAGCCATGTATGGGGAGATCGGCGCATCCGTGTGCATCTAATGATATGGATTATATGGAAAACCACAGGGTGGCCTCCTGTTGGTAATGGAAAAAAAACTCCTGTTGGTAATGGAAAAAAAAAAAAAAGAGAGAAGATGAAAAAAAAATGAGAAGGCTAGTCAAGTGAGGATTAGACCAGTCGACCATGTATGGGAGATCGGCTCCCTGGCGCACACGTTTAAGAGGGCGGGCCATGTGTTAGGGTGGCTCGTCGAGGGTTCCGGTGATGGCATTGACCAATTTCCACTTGTTTGATTATTTGAAGGTGTAAATACTTGTGGGTGCTGATATTATGCCATATGCTTGACTGGTTGTATATTCATTTTAGTATTTTAGGAAGCATTTCATGTGAATGTCTGTGTTGCGCATTGATTATTATTCATTGTAAAACTCACTCTTCTTTTATTTAATTTTTTCAGAAAGTAGGTTCTTTATTGTCCCGACTAAAACTCTGTTTTCTTCACCACAGAGGTAGAAAAATAACCTTTAATGTCATAAGTCATTTAAATTATGTAGCTATATGTCCAAAAACTTATCTATATATATATTTATTAGTGAACTCTGCCGTTGTAGGATTAACATAATTCTTTTTATGTATGAGCATGAATATGCTAACTAATAGACTTGTGTGGATGTTTTTAGTATTATACAAGTGCTCGTATGAACCAGTTAGCCCATATTATAGAAATTATGTGTTATAAATAGGCTCGAGTTATGGAATATTTGGAATATTGGAATTAGGCAAGGATATGATTTGAATATGATATTGTTATGTACAGTAATATGGGCTTATTGCTCCTGAGATCCATTTTGATATGGTTAATGGTTCAGGCTTACTACGGGCTTCGGGAGCCTTACGCTTACCTGGGTCTTAATGCCGGTCCGACCATGGTTTTGGATCGTGACATTAATAGTCACTTTATATTTTAATAACAACTGCCATTAAAAATTACCAAGCACGAATAATAATCAGCTAACCGCTATTAGCCACCACCTATCAGCTATATGCTAATTTGAACCGTAGAACCAAATTGGTTCTAAAACAATTAACAGCTACCAAAACATCTAATTTTACCGAATAAACTCTTATTCTTTTATGGTATAATATTATTTGTCTGGTTAAAATATGAAAATAAATCGCATGATAGATCACCAACAAGTCATAGGCCTAAACCTTTCAAATACATTCAATTTTGTGGGTTGGTGAAATTCACATACTTGTGATATTTGTGTCAATTTTTAATTTTTTTTTTTTTTTTTTTTTTTTTTTTTTTTTTTTTTTTTTTTTTTTTTTTTTTTTTTTTTTTTGCTGTAGTAGCACCAGAATTCAACATTTAGGTTTGAATTAACAATTAAGTCAAGCTATCTAGAAACCAAAACTTTTATAGGGGCATTTTTGGATGACAGACACAATATTAGCCCAATATTCAACTATGCATATGAATTCATAAGTGAGCTATGTTCAACAATGACTAAGTGAAGTTTAGTATTTTAATTATGGTTAAAATACTATCTCGTTTATTTATAATGTTTAGTAGTGTAACAAAAATTATACTGTTAGAGATTGAAAGAATGGATAAAAAAATATGAAGAATTTGTTCGACAAAATTAATCGTTTTAGTAGCTTGTAATTGTCTTAATAGTTATCGGCTGTTTAACTAGTATTTCATTAAATCTTAAAGAAAAAACGTTTTGTAATCTGCTCTCTCAAACTCTGAACACTAATATAAGCGTTATGGTATCAGACACTATAAATGGTAAATATAATATTTTGACTTAAAAACTACATGAAAAGTTGTTGCAAAATAAAACCTGAATTCTCTGATTACGTTGTACAGCTAACCAATCACTTAAACCAAGGCATCAAATGAAGACCACAACGACGCAGGAAGTACAACTTCCCCCATTCATCGTATATATACCTATCTAGGAGCCAAGTATTTCCAAAGAATATGGTTTTCTTTTTTTTTCCATTTTTGTGAAGTACTAATAATCTATATATGACTCATATTCTGTGCAGATAGGGAGTATTCGATATTGATATATCATCTTCTTTAATTGACACATGTTTATAGAAACCTATTAGAATAGGTTGCTCAACCTGTTACTCCATTTTTAAATATTTTTATGACTAAAAATACAATATAAATTATTTTTAAAAAAATGTAAAAGAATTTAAGATAACAATTGATTAGTTAAACTATAAATGTCAATCAAGTGGTGATCTGATTGGTCTTCTCACTTATGTAAGGAGTGGGAGATCTCGAGTTTGAATCCTTTCAATCACTGTTGCTTTTACCAATTTGCTGAGCCAAGAGGAGGGCTATCCCCTGTTGTGTAGCTCGCAGTGTTATTTTGACTCTTAAAAACCTCCAATGAATTTAAAAAAAAAATACAAATAGAAGTAATAAGGTACAATTTATATAGTTTAATTTATATATGATATTATAAAAGGGTAGAGATTTATAAGTCAAGGATTGGAATTATATAATTTAACTTTTTAATTAAAAAAATATTATATTAAAAAATAATGAGATGTCATGTATATATGATATAATTTAAATTATATGAACATGATAAATATTTTAACATGTCATGTATATATGATATAATTTAAATTATATGAACATGATAAATATTTTAACAATAAGAAAATAAAATTTTATAATTATTATTAAAACTTTAAATAATTTATTGTGAATAAATGAATTTAAAATATTAGACAATTGTTTAACTTTGAAGTTTTATGTTTTATAGAATTATAGTTGTGTTGAAAATAATTTTTTTAATTTACACAATTAAATAGTTTTTTATATTTTAATAATAAAGAACTAAATGTTCTATTGATAACTCATTCTATAGGTAGCAAGTCATTTGATCAATTTTAAATCTAATGGTTTATGTGTAACTAGTTTCAATCTAATGGTGAAAAAAAAAAGTGTATTAATATAGAAATTTTTAAGTATGTACTCTAGTTTTACCCTAAATAGATTATTCATAAGCACAATATTTGTAATATTGATGTTATAGATATTACTTTATATATCTTTGAAATGTTTAATTATTATATAATTTTTTATTTTAATAAATTTTACTGATTTTAATTTATATTATTTCACAAATATGATTTTTAACAAAATTAGTAATTTAAAATAATTTAAAATTAGTTTATCGAAAACTCTTTCTTTGATTTACCATGACTCAAACCCGAAACTTTCAACTCCTAATTTATCGAAAATAAAAAGACTGAGTAAATCATAAGAGAATGATCTTTATTAGTGTTTAGTGTTTTAATAATGTTTAAAAGTGTAGATAGTATATAATATTTAATGTTTTTGCTTAATTTAAGTCATTGCCTACTCAATACTTAATTTGAATAAGTTTCATCCTAAAATTTCATACTATTTTCCTTAGAAAGTGCTAAGTGGAATTGTTATGCAGTGCCATATAGAATTAGAAAAGTTGTAGTGCCAAGTAGGATTAGAAAAGTTAAGTTATGCTACATAGGATACTAAAATGCTTTAATTTATAAATAAATGCAAAACATAAATGCTAAGACATAATAATCAATAATATAGTAAGAAATAACAATCATTTAACTTAATAAAAGATTAAATAAATACTTAGCAAAAAATAGTCATTTCAAAATCATAAATTTTTATTTGACTATATAAATAAATAAAATTAAATAGAATATTTTATTTTCTAACATTATTATTATTATTTTCCAAATTATTATTATTATTTATTATATATTTTTTCAAAATCGGTTTTCTCTCAATTCATAATCTACAAGTTCATAAAATTTTTAACTACTATTTTATTAATTAAATTTAAACATTTGCACAAATTCTAAAGTTATTTGTCTACAAATTATCTACAAATCAATTTAATAAAAATTGACATATAAAAATTCTAATTAAATATTAAAAATTAATATTTATTAAATTATCTATGCATATCACAAATATATAACCATAGAACCAAATAGGATTGCATCTCTTAATTTTCTATCAGTTGTAATTAATTTACATAAATAATTACCACAATCAGTATATATAAATGATTATTTATTATCAATATATTTATCATCATTTGAACATAATAAAACCAATAATAAAAATTTAATTAAACAAAGGACTAAATGTTTTGATTTCAATTCAAGTCATTTAAAATTAATTTAAATAAATATTTTGCACAATAAATGGCTTAGTAAATGTAATGAATGATATGATATACATAACAACATTTTAAATATAGTTTTTAAATAACTATAACTAGAATATATTTTTCACGATGAGAGTTTTATAATACATTTTATTTTATTTAAATTTTTAAATTGCAATTCACTAAATAGTTTTAAAGTTTTATGATATAGTTTAGATTAGTTGAATGTATTTGTATTTTCAACAAAGATTAGTTGAATTTAACTGTGATTTGAATAATATATAAAAAAATTTCAAATATAGCTTTGAAACAAATATAGTTGGAAAAAACTTGTCACAATTAGTGTTTTATACTAAAAATGCATCTAATATTTGTTTTAAATATACTTTAACGAGAAAGAAAAAAAAAGAAAAATACATATTCTAAACAAATAGAGCAATAAATTCAATAAAATTACACAATATATTACAATAATAAGAAATCATTAATAAAATCATAATTGAGAAAATTTAAAATTAATAAAAAAATTATATATTAAAACCATGCATAGCATAGGTATAACGTTAGTTTATAATTATGTCACTGTCATCCAAATTGAAAAGAATTTCAATAAATCACGTAAGATTCTTAACTTCAATTACTTAAATTGCTGTATATACGTATTTGTGAATATATAGTTAATTAGATGTTATTAATGGCATAACTAGGAACATTTTTTAATAATACATATGTTACACCCTGAAAAAGGAAGAAACAAAAAAAAAAAAAAAAAAAAACAAAAAACAAAAAAAAAGGATACATTCTCTCCTCTTCCATTTTTCTACGTGTTGTTAGGATTAAGGAATATAGTTTTTTTAAAAAAATTTCTACAACTTGATTTTAAGCCTTTAAATTGCTTTGTAGGGTATTTTTTTTTTTTTTAGTATAGTAAACGAGGGGATTCAAATATAAATTATTATCAGGTCATTTATTATTTATTAAAGCTATCGCTGAGTGGTGCATACTTATATGCATTCTTGTTTAGAGTCTTACACTGCATTCTTTATTTAAGTTGTAGAACAATTAGACTATTGATAAGCTACAAGTCATTTCATAAAAATCTATATATATATTAATATATATATATATATATATATTATATTAAAAGAATAGATTTGTATATATAAAGAATAAGAATTTGGACTATAGAACTTGCAATGGGCCTCTGACAGCTCTCTCATGTTGTTGATCAAAATACCTCTTCCTTGTCCCAATGTGTAAGACTTAATTCTAAATTTTAATTTTAATAACCTTCCCCAAATTTAGGTAGGAAAGGATTTTCTTTTGCGTAGTAATCTAAATTTGAATTTCATTTCTAAATCATTTCTATATTTTTTTTTTTCATTTTGTTTAAACATATCATTAATCTCACCCCTACACGAAAAGTTTAAAAATTGTTATTCTTTTATGATATTTCAATAATAATATTATTATTACTTAATATAATGTATAAAAATGTAATTTATACAACAGAATTGAAAATATAATAATGTATAAAATATAATATCATGTACAAAAAAATAATATGTGATTTAATTTTCGAGGCCATAAGAAACTAAAAAACATTTATACATTAGCAAATAATTAATTGTTAGGTGAATTGTTAGGTGAAATAATAAAAAAAACAATCTCAACTTCGACAATTTTGTTTTAATTATAGCTAATATTTTTAATTTAATCAATGATATTTGTATTATATTTTTAATAATAATTTTGTCTTTAATACAACTGATTATGTGACTGTTAAAAGTAATTAATACGAGAGAAAATGCTTGTCTACACTTGATATGTTCATATACACCGAATAAATAATTACTTGCTATTTAAAAAAATGTCATAAATTAATATGGCTTTCAAAATTGGATCTAGTCAGTGACGGATGCTGACTTAGTGCGCTAATTGTTAACAATTGCTTTATAGTTCGGTGGTGTTGGCCTTTTATAACTAAATCATTTGGCTTAGGTTCAATATCTAATCCTCCTGACTAGTCTTTTTATAACATGAATCGTATATTGATAATGAGCTTGTATTTTTAGATATAACTAGTCTTTTTATGACATGTTTTATATGTTGATTATACACATTATCCGTACTCACTCAATTTTTTATATTTTTTATTTATATTTATATTCATTTTATTTTTTCATATTAAATATTAAAAAATAATTTTTATCTTATATTATTTAAATTTTTATAATGTTAAAATATTTTTATAATGTTAAAATAAAATTCATATAAGATTAATGTAAAGATAATGATTAATGAATAAAATAGCGATGTGTATATAAACATACATTTGAGATTAATTTATATTTTTATTTATCTAAAATTCATTATAATTACAATATGACCTAATAAGTATATTTCACTATATATATATAATAAAATATTACATATATTTTTAAAATTAAAATTTTCAATTGTTCGTCATCCTACACATATATATGTCCATTTTATTTAAAAATAAATTTTAAAAGTAAAAATTTAAAATTTTTGAAAAGTTTAATTATGTATATTCTATTTGAAATTTTGTTATTATAAGAATAGACTTTTTTTTCTTTTTTTTATCTCTCTTTTACATAAAATATTTAAATTATAACAAAAATGGAATCAAATATTTTAAAAATAAATTTATAAAATAAAATATAAAAAATTGTTTAATTAATAAATAATAAAAATATAAAATTTTCAAATGTCTCATTATTATATATATTTATTAAAAAACTAATATGTTCATACTGCTTTTCTTTTAAAAGAAAATGTCATGTGTTATATTAAATATCCAACCACGTTACATATTTGAGAAAATAAAATTATTTTGGTATTAAAAATTCTTAAATTATTGTTTTCATATTTTTCCCCTTATATATTTGAAATATTTACACTATTTTTGAAACGACCCGGAAAATTATTTTCAAAAAAAATTTTCATTTAAAAACTTAAATATAATTCTAACCAATTATATTATAAGACATATTATATTTAAAAATAATAAAGTTAATGTATCATGAATATATTTAACAAATATATTGCAAATATATTTTATATTTGCTAAACCAAATCCTAAATTAAACTAAACTCTTTTGAAAAACTTAGAAATCGATTGAAAAACCAAACTAAAATCATGATTTGAGCCAAACCAAACTCAAATTGACCCAAACCCCATCACGCAAAGAGAAAATTCTAGAAACCCAAAAAAAAAAAAAAAAAAAAAGAAGAGGACGAGAGAAGACTTCTACTCGTTTTCTCTCTGCAAAAAAAAAAAAAAAAAAAAAAGAGAGAGAGAGAGAGACTTCTCTCGTTTCTCTCTGCATGTCGGGGACAACTTGTCCCCTCCCGCATTTTTTTTTCGTTCTCCAGCCACCGGCCACCAAATCCGGTGAATAAATACTCTAAAATCATCTACTTGTTGTAAGGAGTTTGATTCAAGCCTTGGTTTACGCGATTTGAGCCCAGATCGAGAGAAAACTCAACCGAAATGGTTTGGCACTGTCGCAGCAACTTTTCCTATGACTTGAGGCTTCAAGGTAAGTGTCAATCGATTCCTTTCTTCTCCCTATTTCATTTAATGGCCTTCCCGCTGACTGATATAGCCGGAATCGAAAAATCCAAGGCGGTGACCACCGAAATTTCTAGGTCGATTTTTGGCCAAACGGTTGACATCCATGTTAAATTAATCACATATTAGTGATCCTCTCATCATAATAAACAAATTGATGTATGGTTTGCAATTTTTAGGTGCAATTGGATTTTCCGAACACCGCGCACGGTGGTCGGTGGGGACGGTCGGTCACCGGCCGGCGACCCTCTGGCAAGGCTCTGGAGGCATAATCTTCTCCTCTTCATGTTGATGTCAAATATGTAATCCAATTTGTCATTGCTAAACCTTATAACCCAATTCTACATTTTCCTTTAGAAATTAATTTGAATTCATTTTCCTATTTTACAATTATTCTAATGATGACATAGCAGAGGATGGACTTTGATTAAGAATTTACCCGATGGATGGGTTGTGTGTTGATGTGCGCAATTTATAAAACTGGATTGTCTAGTTTATGGAGGAAATGCTGCAGGATTTTCGGCAAACACTTGTTAAAGAACTAAATTAGTTATATCTTATAGGTGGTAACGATTAAGGCTTTTAGTATTACTATTTCCATTATGATTATGATTATTACTATTATTATTATAAAACATTACTTACAAAATAACTAGAAACTTTATTAAAAGTTATAAATTAGAGTAAATAAATAAATAAAGAAACAGAGTATATATATATATAGATATATATATATAGTTAGTTCGATAAGTTAGATAAGCGATTAGTAACCAAAAAATTAATAAATGAATGCAAAATACATTTCTCAAATTAGAACTCTTATTTAGAATTTTCTTTTTTTATTTTTAGATGTTTATAAAGTTCCAAAATGTCAAGACAAGGCTGGAAGAGTGCAGTAATAAAGATAGCCCTTTTAAAGACTATGAAGAACTGTGAGTAGTAGTGTTAAATAATTCCCATTATCCACCTGCATTTGCATCCATGCATACACGACTAAATGCTAGACATACATTATTTAGTAATCTGTTGATTTGTGTTGCATTAATTGTTGCTAGTGAATATGGTTTGATTAATTGTGATGTACTTTATGGATGCTTTGCTTGTGTGGAATTGGGATGAAGTGGGTCACCGTTGGATTTGTGAGGGCGGTTTATGATACCGTCGATCATGTATGGGGAAATCGGCGCCCTTGTGTACATCTGATGAAATATGATATTCGAGAGTGGTAAGTTTATCGATTACGGTGTTCTCGATCATGTTTATGGAGAATATGGCGACCCTTTCTTCTCTTATGATATATGGATATGAAACATCAATAGGGTGGCCTGACAAGGGTGGCCTCCTGTTGATATGGAAAAGAAAAAAGAGTATAAAAAAAATGAAAGGGCTGGTCAAGTGAGGTTGAGACTGGTCGGCCATGTATGAGGGATCGGCTCCCTGGTACACACTTGATAAGAGGGCGGGCCACATGTGAGAACGGCTCGTCGGGGGTTTTGGTAACGCCACTGACCAATTTTCACGTGATGTGATTATGTGAATATGTTAATATTTGTGATTGCTGTTGTTTTATCATTTGTGTGATAAACTGCACGATCATATAACTAGTCGATTGACTAAATTGATTTATTTATGCATTTGTGTGATTGTGTGGGGTGAGAGGGTTATCTAATCCGACTCATTGAATTTGGCGCTCACCCCTGCCTCTTTATGTTTTTTTTTTTTTTTTTTGATTTTTTTTTTTTTTTTTTCAGATAGTAGGAGGAAAGAAGAACCCTATAGACCCATCCGAGTCGAAATACAGATATATTAAAATTATTAATAGTTGTATTAAGCATGTAAATGAAAAGGATTGTAATTTATGGAGTTCCGTAATTGTATTCCAAATGGATTATAATTGAATAATATGGGCATATATATTTATTATGTGAATTGTATTTTGATACGTCTATGGAATATAGTTTATGGGCCTGAAGCCATGACTATGAATAGAATATGGGTTTAACTAATATAGGCTTATTACGGGCCTCAGAGGCCTTAAGCCCACCCAGGTCTTAGTGCCGGTCCGGCCCTTGGAAACCGGTCATGACAGTTTTATATAATAATTTAGTTTACACAAATGTTAAAAGAAAAAGTTAGACTCCATATTGCAATAAAATAAATTATTACATGTACTATAGAAATCAAAATTTAAACGAATAGTCATGGATATTATTAAGGATAAATATGATTGTTGATTGATGTAGTAATTAATTTTTTGTGAAATTGAGAAATAATCGAATGTAAACTTTTTAAATTAATTAATTAATATAAATTATTAAAAAAACTCAATTGATTAATAATTTAATATCATAATTTATCAATTTTACAAACTCAAATTATCATCAATTATTCAAAAAGATATTTTAGGATTTCTAAAGTTTCACTAAGGTTATTACAGGAAATCTCATTATTCTTCCTCATTCTCACTTTTATATAGTATAGACTAATCTTTTTTATGACGTGGGTTGCACGTTGATTATATATATATATATATATTGTATTCTTTTAATTTGTTTCATCTATATAATATTAAAGCATAAGTTTTTGTTTAGATTAAAATAAATATAATTAGTTAATTGGTATTACACTTTGCCGTACAAGTTATATGTAATAGTATTTCTTATGCACTTAATATTATTTTTATATAATGAAGTGGTGTCAAACTGAATTGATAATGATAATCATTTTAACTACAGTAGCATTATTACTTACTCAATGTGTTAGAGAAAGGAATATATACACATATACACAAATTCTTAAAATCCAAAATAGCACTATATAGTTCTAATTTTTTTCAAGTTTCTGAAACACTACACATATACACAAATTCTTAAAATCCAAAATAGCACTATATAGTTCTAATTTTTTTCAAGTTTCTGAAACACTATGTTCTTTCAAGTCGAACGGATTTAGGGTATAATAGAAAAAAAAATCAAGAAAATTAAAAACTTTTAATCCTTAATAGACCATTTATTTATTGGAAAGGAGATATAAATCTTTTATTAAATTAAAATTCAAATCAATTCTGTGGTACGCCTTTATTATATCAAATTTAAGAGCCACAATCTTATATCAACATTGATTTTTTATTCCTCATATCACGATTTCTGCATCTAGCCCAGCTTTGCAACTGAGAGACACATTCTGTTCTCCTATCCAAAAGAGATAAATTCGAGGAAGAGTTCCAGAATGAACGAACAAGATCAAAAAAACCATCATCCAAAAACTATGAATTATCAAACCTGAAAATATATTTTACATATTCAATCTGATCAGGCCGAGTATAAAAAAGAATACGGGACTGACCAAAGTAGTCACAATAGAATCAAGAAAACACTAAAGCCATCGGTCTGATGCTATACCCGGATCAAGTCTTTCTCTTGTAACAACAGAATTATTTCGACGCAATTCCCAAGTAAACAAAGATCCCATATACGGCAAATCATGGAGAGAGCAATCCGAAAGAGTTTTCCGAAATCCCGAAAGCAGATAATGTGGCTGAGGAACACCACTAAGTTTTTCATCCGCTGTTAACTTGTCATTAAAATCTTCCAGAAAAGCCCAAGGTCTAGAGTCAAAATGTGCCAAGGTACGAAGCATATTCCAAGAAGATCGACGACGATGTCGCTCAGGATACTCATAGAAACATGTTAAACGAACATCATGACTTTCACAAACTATGTTACATTACTCGAATATCTGACAACATGAAGTGGCAAATCATTATTGCAAAAAAACACATAACCCTCCACCCATGCCAATTCTATCCACAGTGAATGTATTATCAAAACCCAGCCAATACCGAACTTGATTAATTCGGGAACCTAGAGCCCTTGTTTCCATCAAAAAAGAAAAAAAAATGTGGCTTATAAGTCAGAGAAAGTTCTCTCATAGCAACGAACTGATCGAGGGTTGCCAATCCCCCGACAATCCCAGCTTAAAGCTCTCATAATGCCCGGCTGACCTGATGAAGAGGCTCAGCCGATATACAATTGTCATATGAAGCCGTAGGAGAATCCGTAGAAGAAGAAACTACAACAGCCTTTGATTTTATTTTCCTGGATGGTTTCTTTAAGTGAGCAATTTTTTCCAGACCCTCATTTTCCATAAGGCCCACAAATGAGTTAGAAAAGCCCATATGATCAGTGTGATCCACTTCCCATAAGCCTATATGAATAGTTGTTTGTTATCATCAGTTTATTGTGGATAGTTGTTTGTTTCTAATCAAATGTTTTTTTTAAATGAAATCTTAGATTCTAATTAAGTCTAATCTTATAATTAATAATATTAATTTTTTTTTTCATTTTATTATCCACAATTGTTTACTAAATATATTTGAATGTTTAACATCTGATCATATAAAAATTAATTTTAGAATAATGTTATTCACTTACGATAATATTTTTCTCAGATGAGAAAATCTGAGAAAAAGTGGAAAGGAAGAGAGATGCAAATCCAAAGAAATTTGAGAGATGAAAGGAATAGGATCTTTGAGATTCAGGAGATGAGAGGAAGAAAGAGATCATTGCTGCCATTTTTCTCCTCTGTTTCTTTTTTATTTTTTTTGAACTCCTGTCTATGACATAGCAAGTGACGTGGTGTATACGTGTCATTTTTTTAATCAAAAGTGACGAGTCAAAATATGCATTTTGCCTCTTTAAAATTATTGCTCATTATGTCAAATGACATCTTATTAAGTATGCACAAATATGTATATGCAGCAATTCAAATAATTATATTTGAAGATCCATTACGTGATTTATTGAATTGTTTCATTCTAGATGATGATAGTGACAAATTCTAAATAAAAATGATTATTAATTTTTGGGACAATGATTTAATGATATGAAACTTATTCAAATTAAATTTTAAGTAACTTAAATTAAATTAAGCCAAGACTCCAATAATTTTAATATTATATAAACATGTCACCTCAGCTTAGGTATGAATGGTTCAGAGAATATTTCAATCACCATTGAGACAATTATAATTAATAAACCAAAATTAAGAATTTATAAGGATAGCGTTGCGCCAGAGTACCATTTATGGGAACGCGTTTAATTTATTGATTCATACCTAATTAAGTATTCAGTAATCAACAGTTTATAGCTCATAGAAGTCTCAATCAGTTGTTGATTCATCAACTATATTTTAAAGATTTTTTTCATATTAATGGGTAGGTGATTGATATTCTATTTCGACTCTATTAATTTCGTAAAAATAATTATAAATATTTTTTTTTTCAAATTAATATTTTTTATCATTATGTTCATAATTATTAGAAATAATAATTTTCTATTACATAATTATTAGAAATAATAATTTTCTATTAAATATATTATTTTTTAAAAAAATTTACCAATATTTTTATTATTATTAATATATTAAAATAAAAAATAATATAATTTTACTATATAAAAATTATTCTATCTTCGTTCTATAATACTTTGTCACATTTGAAAAAATTAGTTTATTCTAAAGATACCCTTGTCACATTGTTATGGTTTTCAAGGAGTAATAATATTTTTTTTTTCCGTTCTATAATACTTGTCACATTTGAAAAAATAGTTTATTCTAAAATACTTGTCACATTTATGGTTTCAAGGAGTAATAAATATTTTTTTTCTATGTTTACCATTTGTACATGACCAATAAATACTACTTGAATTTAATGGTTTTCTTAAAGAATTAGTATTAAATTAAGAGTAATATAGTCAATTTACTCAATAATTCATTATAATTTGGACAGATTTAATAGTTTTATTAAGAAACGTGAAATTCCAAATGTGAGAAGTATTGTGGAACTGACGTAGTATCAAAATTTTATCAAACAACAACATTTATCAGCTAATTATTTTCAGCAATCTTTATCATCTATCAACTGGTATGAAATATTAGTCGAAACCCAATTTGTACGTAATGATTAAAGTAGTATATTGAATATTTTATCATATGTTTAATCAAACAAATATTAATTGGCCAAGAATCAATCTTTCTCTTTGCTTTCTCTCTCACTTCTTTTTATTACTAATTTATTATTTTGCCATTAAGAAATAGTGGTTTGGCTATTACCTTCGAATAATTATGCCTTTATAAAATGAAGCCTGAGATTGATTGAAGTATTTGGGTAGTTTACACGTGCAAGAATTAAATCCTAATCCATTATTAGTTGTTAAAAATTGAAATTCTTTACCACTCAAACAGCAGATTTCGTATAAAAATGGTCAAAGTAGAATAATAATATAATCACATGGTATTTTGACTTTCGTTTCATTTGTCAAAACATCCAGAAGTGAGCTTTTGTTACCAATTTGTTGACAATTGCATATTCGTCAAATACTTATCCACTTGCGGCCGTCTAATCTGCTGCTGGCTGCGTTGGATATATACAACAATTTGGGACTAAATAATCTCTTTCATAATGTCCCAATTTAAGCGATTCTAATCTTGAGCCGTGAAATGAAATAATAGAGATCACTTCTCTTTTAATTAAATATTTTGAATTTAAATATTGGATATAGAGTTTTTTTAAATATTCGGGACCAAATGGTTAATATAAAAAAAAAAAGGCAATTTCACCCGCTTTTTAAGATAAAACTTGCGCCGACAGATCTATAAGTTGAGCCATAATTAAATCAATTATAATAAATATTTTTTTAGTACTAAATAGCTAAAAAAATCAATACAATATACTTGCACGATCAAATTTATAAAAACTCTCATATGTTTATCATACACATAATCAATACAATGTCAAAATCAAACTTTTTGAATATGGTCAGCTTCTGCAATGCTACAGTGGAACAATATGTAATAATGTTTGAAAATGACGTATGCATGACACAATATATATATAAAATTTGTACTCATCAAATTTATTTATTTATAAATTGGAATGTCAAAGGCTCACCATGTTTCGTTATATATTTTACTTTGAATTTTTCTGGTCAAATTAATAATATTGGTAGGTCGCTTGCACATTAATTAATCCTCTTACTCTATCTTTCTTCATCATCATTAATTTCTAAGCCTAACCCATCACTATAAAGCCAGCTCATTATTTCCATCTACCAAAATCACAACACAGACCCATTTGTTATTTCATTTAAAGAAAATGACTTCATTATTGCTCTCATCATTTTTGCTCTTCCTTTCGTTGTGCATAATATCAACTTCAGCTTCATCATCTCCTGATGGGGAAACCATAATTGAATGCCTTTTGACGCATTCTCAATCTTCTAATCCAATCTCTAATGCTATTTACACTCCAAAAAATACTTCATACTCATCTGTCTTACAAACTTATATTCGAAATCTTCGATTCAATGAATCCACAACCCGTAAACCACTACTTATTGTCACTGCATTGCACGAATCACATGTGCAAGCGTCGATTATTTGTGCTAGAAAACATGGATTGCAAATGAAAATCCGAAGCGGAGGCCATGACTACGAGGGTATCTCTTATGTCTCGATTGTACCTTTTTTTATCCTCGACATGTTCAATCTTCGAAAGATTGAAGTTGATGTTGTTAGTGAGACTGCATGGGTTGAAGCTGGAGCTACCCTTGGTGAAGTTTACTATAATATTGGTAATAAAAGCAATATTCATGGCTTTCCGGCGGGTGTTTGTCCTACCGTTGGCGTTGGCGGTCATTTTGGTGGTGGTGGATATGGTAACATGATGAGAAAGTATGGACTTTCTGTCGATAATATCATCGATGCGAAACTAATCGATGTTAATGGAAGACTTCTTGATAGGAAATCTATGGGAGAAGATCTTTTTTGGGCTATAACAGGGGGAGGAGGCGCTAGCTATGGTGTAGTAATCGCTTACAAGATAAAAATTGTTCGAGTTCCTGAAATAGTAACTGTTTTTCGCGTTCAAAGAACTCAAGAACAGAATGTAACTGATATTGTTTATCAATGGCAACAAATTGCACCCAAGATTGACGATGATCTTTTCCTTAGGGTTACGTTTGATGTGATTAATAGTACTCAAGGTAGTGGAAAGACAATTAGGGCAACATTACGGGCTCTTTTTCTTGGAGATAGTACCAAACTTCTCTCGATTATAAACGCGAAGTTACCTCAATTAGGATTGATTCAATCAGAATGCATTGAAATGAGTTGGCTTGAATCTGTCTTGTTTTGGACTGATTTTTCTCTTGGAACACCAACTACTGCTTTGCTTAGTCGAACACCGCAAGTGCTTACCCATTTGAAAAGAAAATCGGATTACGTTCAAGAACCGATTCCAAGAAATGGGTTAGAGAGTATTTGGAAGAAGATGATTGAACTTCAAGTGCCTCAATTAACATTCAATCCTTACGGAGGAAAAATGGCAGAAATTCCTGCCGATGCAAAGCCATTTCCACACAGAGCTGGCAATTTATGGAAGATTCAGTATGCAACTAATTGGAATGAAGATGGAACAGAAGCAGCAAATCGCTATATAAATTTGACAAGGCAGCTTTATAATTTTATGACTCCTTTTGTTTCAAAGAATCCAAGAGCAGCATTCTTGAATTATAGAGATCTTGATCTGGGTATTAACCACAATGGTAAGAGAAGTTATTTGGAAGGAAGAGTTTATGGAATCAAGTATTTTAAAGATAATTTTAATAGGTTGGTGAAAATCAAGACTAAAGTTGATCCTGGTAATTTCTTTAGAAATGAACAGAGCATTCCAACTTTTCCATACTGGAAGAACTAGGTTGGCTTCAATTGCAAGATGATGTGTTCTGTGTGTTTCTTTTTTTTTTTTTTTTTTTTTTTTAAATTCTGGTGTGTTTCTTTTTTTTTTTTTTCTTTTTTTTTTTTTTTTTTCTTTTTTTTTTTAAAGAATTATTAGATTACAGTGATTGTTTGGACTTATACATCTGTATGTATTGTATTGTATATACGTTTGAAAATAAATTATTGATTTCTTTTTATGTAGCTAAAGAAAGAAAATGATCTACTGTGGTTGTTTGAACATTTCTACTTTTTTCTGCGTAATTATACATTTTAAAAATTATTTACCAACAAAACAATTTTCAATACTATAATATTTAAAGTTTAACATGTTTCATTATAAAAAGTTAAGTATTAAAATTTTAACATGTATATTTTAATTTTGAATAATTTGACAAATTAATAAGCTAATGATGTAAATTTTTGACTAATGACATTCGGATTCAAAAACTCGTTCATCAATTAATTAAATCCAAGTTATTGTTAAAAGTTAACTCAATTTGACTCATTTTTATCCCCAATTATAAAATGTTGGGGCTCAATGGGGTCCACAAGCCATTGCCACTTGCTTATATTTAATATATTCTAAATTTATATATTTTCTAAAATATTTTAAATATAGATCTTTTCAATAAAATCAAAATAAAGGATTATATGTTGGAAAAAAAATATAAAGAAAAATTCAATTTATTTTATTAATATTATTCGGAAAAAACTTAAAAGCTCCTAGAACTACATTCAAATCATCAAATATTCCCGGTACACCATGTCCTGACAGAAAGTTACTTTTGCACCAATACAAATATATAACAGACTTTTTTTTTTTTTTTTTTTTTGAGCTTTCTTTCAACAAGGATGAATGATTGATTGTTCCAGTTTTTTTTTTTTTTTTTTGGCTTCTTTCAACAGGTGATGATGATTGTTCCAGTATATTACTGTCTTGGCTCCCTCAAAAATTCACTTGATCAATCACGTCTGAATAGAAAGTTAGACTATTTCCATTATAATTTCTAGTTCTCACCCGTGAGAGTGGCCATTTCGCGGTTTTTAGAATCGGAATCAAAATTGGAATTGGTGATTTTTTTTAACTAGTTAGAACCAATGATTTTATCCAGTTTCAACTGTTTTTTTTTATTTTTTTAAATATTTTTTATGAAATCCTATAATTAACCCTCCTAATAATTATAAACAAATATATAACAGTTAGTTTTAAGGGTATTCGTAGAAAGTTGATTTTTTAAATTTACTATAAATACCCCTTTTCATTTATAATCCCCTCATGCAAAATTAAAAACAAATAAATTAAGTTTAAAACTCTTTTTTGAAAAAACAAATTTAGTTCAAGCTTTTTTTAAAAAAAATTAACTTCAAGCCTTTTTTTAAATTTTTTTGTTAAATTTTTTTAAAAAAATTATTTCATAAATTTTTAAATTCTAAATTTTCAGAAAACCAATGTTCTCTAATTTTTTTAGTTTATAATTATGCGATTTGCATGAAAATCGGCCAAAACCGTCTATTTTAAGACATTAAAAAATCGAAACTGTAAACTCAATTTTAAACTGTAATTAAAATCGTCAATTTTCAATTCGGTTTGAAATCGAAACCGTATCCATCCTATTCACCCAGAACCATTGTCCTATGCTTCCTGCCTACCCTACCGTACCCTATCACGGATTTATTTAGTGGCCAAATAAATAATTTGAATTCATTAATTTTTATTTTAATTCATCAAACACTTTTAATTTATAAAAATATGAAAAAATAATTATTTCATTCTTTGAGATTTTATAAAATTAATTAATTCATACTCATATTTTTACATATTAGGTATTTAATTTCTAAGATTTGTTTCCGTCACGTCTAAATGCACAGTGAAAGACTAAAATACCTTTTGAAAAGTCAAAAATTAAAGGCACTGTCCCTCTTCTTCTCCTTCATCTCCTCAAATCTCCATTTCTGCTGTTATACAAACTCAATAAATAAATAAATATATTAAACAATCATTAAAGTTATACTGTATCTCACTTTGACAGCATTACAAATCATAAAAAAAAAAAATCATTTCAAAAATCTGCCCTTCTTCTCCAACCACTTCTTCATTTTCCAGAACTAGTACTGTGTTTTTTTTTTTTGGGTGTATTTGTGAGGTGTGTGAAGTAGTTTTCTGCCATTCATTTCTCTAACAACTTGGACAATAATCGGCAGAATAAATACAAAGTAAAGCCCATAATAAACTGAAGAGGCAAGACCTCAAATTTGAAATTAGCTTTAGATATCAAAACACCTTTTTTTTTTTTCTTTTTCTTACATTAGCAGTATCATTTAATACCTTAAAATAAAGCTTTGGCCATAACTACAGCAAAATAAAATACAACATTAACACATACTGCCACGAGTATGTTCTAACGAAAGCAGGGCCACTTCGCAGTTACAGGAAAGCAGGCAAATCAAAATCTGTTACAGAGTAGTGGAATCTCCAAGCTTCTCCAGTCTTGTCCTCGAAATACAAAATTAGCAACACCTTTAGGTGGTGGACGGAGTAAATTTGGGCTGTGGTTGTGAGAGAAGAAAGACGACGGAGAAGAGGAAAATGGGTAAGGAAAACAAAATTTAAGGGTACCATTTGTGATTTTAAATAACTCTCTCTCTCTCCTTTCTTATTTAACAGAAAAAACCTATGATTTTGAACGGAAAGATCATGACCGAAGTAAATTTCAGACACTAAATATTTAATATACAAAAATACAAAATGAATTAATTAATTTTATGAAAGCTCATGATTTTTCCTAAAATTATTTTAAATGATACAAGAGTACAGGAATAACATGGAAAGTAATCTTTTCCATTGCTTCAAGGTCTTTATCGTTGAGAAGCAACCAAAAAATGACGGAGAAGGGAGGAGGGGGGCCGGCCAAATATATTTTTTTTAAATTACCATATAAATTATTGAAATTTTTTATATTACCCTTTAAAAAAGTAAATATTTTTAATTTTGCCTCATTAACTCTTGAATTAATTTTAAACCCGTAACTTTAATTTTTGACTCCGACACTGCAACCAGATAATCTTGTCTTCTATTTCTTAAACCCGCATGTGAGGATCTGTTCGATAATATTAAATTTAGAAGTTTTGAACTGCTCAAATCTAAATTTTTTTTTCTATTTCTTATAATTAAAAGGATTGATACTGAGAGTATTTCTTGGTTTCTTCTACCAAGTTACCTTTTATAAAAAGGTAATTATGTAGTCAAATCCTCTTTGTCTTGGATTTCTTAGAATGACAATTATTTTAAATTTAATCTTTTATGACTTGACGAACCATAACACTGGAGAATCTTGAAACGCAACATGACTTGACGAACCAGAAGACGAAGACAACGAAGGAGGAAACTCATAAAGATCACCAGGACTACTGCAGCTGAGAAGAGGATTCCGCGTATGCAGATCCTTCACACAAAAGCCAAAAGGATCAAATTCAACAGTACAATTATTATCACGAGTAAACTTTTAATAGAAATAAGATTACGAGCAACTGAAAGAACAACCAGAACATTTTTAAGACGAAAATTAGAGGAAGGAGTAGACAACATATAATTACCAACATGAGTAATTGGAAGTGAAGACCCATTACCAAACTTAACAGAATCATGACCTTGATAGGATTGAACATTATTAAGAATACCTGGATTGCCAGTCATATGAGAAGTAGCCCCAGTATTGGGTAACCATGGAGTTGATAGGATTGAACATTATTAAGAATACCTGGATTGCCAGTCATATGAGAAGTAGCCCCAGTATCGGGTAACCATGGAGTTGGCACAGGTTCTTGAAGATTGAAAGCTGCATATGATTGATTATAACCAGATGGACCTGACTGAGACTGACGCAGAAAGAAGGGACAATCACAGGCTGAATGAGAAAATTCAGAACAGATTTGACACTGAACAGATTGATTCACTTGTTGAGGTATAGTGTGCGAAACTGGCGGTTGTGCTCCAAGAATTCCAGTGTTATAATGTGTTGTATAGTAAGGATTGGAAAATGATTGCTGTGGATTGATTGCTGTGGATAGGATTGTCCTCTTCTTCCTCTACCTCGCCTGCCACGTCCACGATTGTAAGAATCATAAGAATTCTGGTTTTGATTGTATCCTCGACCACCTCTTCCACGACTTGAATTGTTATTATTTGTTGGTGACCGATTGACAGCAACAAGAGCAGTTTGAGAAACAGACATTGCTGTAGACGAGGCCTGCCTTTTTGTTCGATTCTTTATCCTGAGCTCTTGCAAATATAAAGCAGTCCGAGTTTCAACAAAATTCGGAAGAGGTGTTTTGCTGGTGAGGCTTATAACCATATTCTCATATTTAGTTGGTAATCCTTCAAGAACCTGCATTACCAGATCATCTTCTCCAATTTGATACCCAATAGTACAGAGAGAATCATAAATACTTTTGAGTTTTTGCAAATACTCATCAATCGAAACAGTGTCCTTAGTAACACTGTAGAATTCTACCTTTAATTGAAGGAGTTTGGCATGTGCCTGATCTTTAAACAGAGTTTCAATAGAATCCCAGGCTTGCTTCGCTGTAAGTGTGACATTAGGTTTAATAAGACTTCTCAAAATTTCAGAATTAACCGTAGCTTGGATCCATGAGAGGACAAGAGAATCAACTTGCTTCCATGACACAAACTCTGGACCATGACACAAACTCTGGATTACGTATCGAAACACCATCCACAGTAATTTTCTCAGCAGGAGATTGTTCAGAACCATCAATATGACCATAGACATTGTACCCTTGAAGCACGGGTACCATAAGTGATCTCCACACCAGATAGTTTATGAAAGACAGGGTTTCACTGACATAATTTCTGATATTTGAAACAGAAAAGGAAGGATGAGTCATAGAAGGAATAGCAGAAGAAGACGACACACCAGTATTCTGAGTAATGGAAGGAGGTGTTGAGGGAGGAGTGACCATTATGATAGAAAAGACGGAAAACGCAAAGAAAAGACGGAAGACAGAAAAAAAAAAAAAAAAAAAAGGAAGCATGATACCAGAAAAAACAAAAAAAAGAATTTGGAACCCTAAGGCTTTGATACCATGTAAGGCGGTTATGAATAATATTTCTCTAGTATTCTTATTGAAAAAAAAAAGAATTTGGAACCCTAAGGCTTTGATACCATGTAAGGCGGTTATGAATAATATTTCTCTAGTATGTCTTATTGATACAGAATACTCCTATTTATAATACATTGTAGAAAGAATTTAGGTGTTACAGATATAATACAATACAAACTATATTTATCTCTATTAACAGAATACAGCTGGAATAGTTATCCAATAGATGGCACAATAAAAGGCGTGCGGATTTTATTGGGAGTTGAAGAAACTTTATGGACGAGATGAGTTGTTTTTACAATCTCATTTGAAGGATTAATATCCTTTATATGTTGAATTTAATTCACATTAAGGAAAAAAAAGCATTGAAAATAGTATTATAGTTTTTAATAGATTTGATTGATTCGTCGGAACCTCTTAAATTTTCAATTTCAGCATGGTTTTAAAGAATAAAATTGTTTTGCGGATTCTTTAGTGAAGAAGGATATTGAAGTATCTAATGATTTTCTAGCTTGATTTTGATTTGATATATTGTTGTAATGTTGTGTTTTTGGAATTTTATTTGTCTTTTTATCTCAAAAAGAGATAAATCACATGTAAATTGAGATTTTTTAGGTTTTTTTTTTTTATTTAGCATTTTTGAGTTAGGTTGAGTATATTTGGACAACCTAATAATTTGGGTTTAGAAATTTGGAAATGCTAAGTTTTTAATGGATATAAATTAATAAAATAAAAATATACTGCTGATAAAAAAAATACATATTGAATATTAAATAGTTGAAGAATGTAAAAATTAAATTATAAAATTTATTAGAAATTTTAATAATTGTATCAGTTCATAAATTCAATTTAACAATTAGATTTTTAAAATTAAAATTCATTAACTAAATCTTTTTTTGGTTACAGGAGAGAAGCATGGGTCAAAAGAAGTTAAATACAATCTCTGAACCATGCAACCAATCACATTAACTAAAGCCCATGGGCCTAGGGAAATAATGAGTTGTATTTAGCTCATTGGCTAATGTAATGGATAAAACTATATACCGTAGCTTAAAATTTAATCCTTTTCAATGTACGCCTCACATTAATTTTTCCTTTGTTCAAGACTTTCCATTGGGCCCCCAACATTTTCAAATGCCCATCAAGTCCTAGCTTGTCGTGAGTATATCTTTTTTTTTTTATGATTTTTATTCATAATTATACGTTTTAAAATTATTTTACCAACAAAAAATAATTTTCAATAGTAGTATAATATTTAAAGTTTACACATTTAGTGTAAGAAAACTAAGTAACATATATATTTTAATTTTGAATAACTTGATGAATTATTAAATTTACCATGTAAATTCTTCCAAAAAAAAAAAAAAAAATTTACCACATAAATTGATTAGAAAAATTAAGCTTGCTCAATGCTTTACACGAGCCTAATGATATATTAATCTAAGGACTTATATTTGAATTGTGTTAATCTAAAGGTCAATATAAACTTCTGTATGATAAAGAAAATCTTCGTTTTTTACCGTAATTTCACCACCTCTTTATCTTTATTTGCAATTAAAGAAGAAATTGCAAATAAAAAAAATATGATGTATGATATGTAAAATTAAAATAATTAAGAATTTATTTATTTTTTTATTAAATAAATAAATTTGACTATATTATCAATTTAAAAATTACAACAATTAGATTTTTTTTTTAACCTTAAAATATACATAATATAAAACAAAACACGTAACTAAAAAATTATATTTCATGACTTTAATTTTTATGCAATACTTGAGTATTTTTCATAAAGTAATAGAAATTTATGTTATTAAATCATTAATGAGCGTATTTATATTAAAAAATAAAATTTAATACGCAATATTATTTATTTAGCCTAATGGAACTTTTCAACTTTTTTTTTTTTAAGTTTTTATCAAAGTCAGACGATAATTTAAAAGATGATGGAAATATTTTTTTTTATTTATAATTACATCATTAATTGCTTAATGGAAATGGAAGGAAAGATGCAATTTTCTCAATACTTAATGGATTTGAAATGCACTCATTTAAGCCAGAATCCATTGAGTTTTGCAGCTCAGCCTCCTCATTAATCACTTGAGATGACACCAACAAATGGCAGAGAATGAAGGAAAAAGACAGCATCAAAGTTGACAATTCAACATATAGTGTTTGTCTGTCGATAGGAATATCACATTCACACATACATAATAATAAAGAGAGCAAACTATATTTTTATATGAAAATAAAAGAATTTCAAAAACTACAATTATTTCTTTCTTTGCATACATTTGTATGGACTTTCTAATTGATCTATCTCGTTTGATTTCAGTAACTAGATTTGTTACCTTTTCGTTTCAAATTTAGGGTTATTTACTTTCGTCTATTCCTTAACTTAGGTTGACATGATTTTATCATCCTAAGACATCGATTTGTCACTTAAAACTCCATGAACTTCAATTTTATAACAATAAAGTCATTTGTACTATTCAGCTCATTACTAATATAGAGCATCAATTAGAGTTAAAAAAATAAAAATAAACTTAGATTTAAACTGAAAAAGTAACAAATTTCAGTTGCTTTTCGAAGCTTATATGAACCTTAAACATCTTAGTTTATGAAACAAGATTAGCAAGTATATGTAGAGATAAGTTTACTATTTCGAAATGTTTTTATTTTCATATAAATGATAATTTGCTCTCTTATTATTATGTATATGCAAATATGGTATCTCTATCCACAAAACAATGACTATATTATGATGTTGTTGGTTATTATTATTTCAACTTCATTCTAAAACCTAAACTTATATTTTTATAAATTAGCTAAATAGAAACAATAAAATTAGAAAAAGAAAATCATATTGAAATTCCTTAGAAATCATGCATTTTTTTTTCTGTGTAAACAACCGGTATCCAGACCCTATTACCAGTTTCTGCAGGTGTGTTTAGTGGAGATCAAAGTCGAGAGCTCTTTCCACATGTCCAGCCTGCGTTACCAACTCAACCACAAGTCATAGGTAATCTTTTACATTATTAATAAACACAAATGGATATATATAAACTTAAAAAAAAAAAAAATCAATGGACATAGTTAAACAACAGAAGGCAGCTTATTTCTTGAAGTGGATCTCCAAAAACATGAACAACCATACATAGGAAAAGTCCGTCCAAGATCAACCATCCAATCTGCATAAAAGTTATTTTCTTCTATAAATTTGATAAACCTGCATACATGTATAAGAAATTTATTTCAACAAATTAGAAAAAAAAAAAAAAAAGTGAAATTTAATTTCTAACAAATTAGAAAAAAAAAAAAAAAAAAAAAGTAAAGTAGCACATATATATATAGACCAAGATTCAAAAACTTCATTTCAGTTATTTCTACCGCGATGAACTAGATAGATAATAAGTTGTCGTTGTTGCTAATGTCATGAAACATCCTCATCATAGTCAACAATACAGTCCCCATTGTAGTAGTCATTGCTTGATGGCGTCTGTGGAAAGCAATGCGGGAGTTAATGGTTCAGAAACGCAGTCGTCTAAGCTTGTTTCCACGAAGTTTCTCAGCTTAACCTCCTCATTACTTGAGATGACTCCAACAATGACGGTGTTAGTGTCCATGTTTCCTAGTTGATGACTTACGAGAAAAAAAAGTGGAAATGGTGACTGGAAAAGGAATTTACAATTTAAAAGCCTCATCATCAACAATCAACAAAGAAAATAACGGAAATGAGAAGAATGTCACTAATTATATGAATAAATACTAATTTCACTATACGTATCGTAGACGATGATGCTATTGCAAGAGCAATCCACAAACTGCTAGCTAAAATGTTGAAATGAAGATCAACATTAGTACTTTTATAATGAAGATCAACAACTTGTGAATTGCTCTCACAATAGTATCACCATCTACGACAAACACAGTGAAATTAATATTTATTCATATAATTAGTGACATTCTTCTTATTTCCATCATTTTCTTTGTTCACTCTTGATGATGAGGCTTTTCATCTGCAAATTCATTTTCCAATCACCATTTTCAACTTTTTCAACTAGGAGAGATGAACACTGACACTGTCTGTTGGCATCATATCAAGTAATGACGAGGCTAAGCTAAAAAAACTTCATGGAAGCAGGCTTAGACAACTGCATTTCTAAGCCATTAACTCTCGAGAAAATTGCTTCTTACCTTTCATTGCCCTCCACAAGTGCCACCAACGACAACAATGACTACTGCAATAGGGAATATGTCATTGACTACGATTAAAGTCGTAAATGAATCGAGCTGAGCTGAACTTTGACAACGATATATTTGAATTTGACAATACAAATATATTAATCAATGCTAAAAAAGACCTGCAAATAGAAAACCAAAAAACAAAAATAAAAACCTGTAAAAACTAAAAAGTGGAGAAACAAAACAAATACAGAATAATGCAGAAAATTACAAAGACATAAACCACAAGAAGAACAAGAAAAAAAAATTACTGGAAACAAGAAAAATGACAAAAAGCCGAAACCAATTATTATAAATAAGCTTCGGATATGTTAATGTGCACTAATGATAACTAATAGTAAGTTTAAGAAAAAAAAGCATTTCTAACTATTCAAATGCTGAAATTACCTTTCAATTTAGGTGTATTTGCTATCCATGCCTAAAAAGCTAAGATGTTTAGGGTTTATATAAGCCTTGAAAAGTAATTAGTTCGATTTGTAAATTGTGGCATAGTCTTAAGTTGGCATTACATTAAATACAAAATCTGATACTTTGATTTTTTTTCTACTTTTGAAATAAATTCGAGATGCTGAAAAATCTGAAAAAATCTAAATTATGTTTAAAAAAAGGTAAAATATTATAAATGATATCTACTACAATGTTTATGTAGATTTAGTAGTCTAAAAAAAAGTAAAATGTTGATTTAGTAGTCTAAAAAAAGTAAAATGTTATAAATGTCATTTACTATATTTGGTAGATTAGGGCTCGACTCAATTTGGTTCGGTTTGTACAGAGAATTAAATTAATTCAATTTTTTTCCAAATATTGGTGGAGAAGGCATTTGAATATGGATTTATTGTCAGATCACACATGTATTTACTATTAGACTATGCTTTAGTATGCTAAATTAATTCAATTTAATTTTTTTGAAATCTTAAAAGTAAGAACAAAATTGAAAAAAAATTAAATCGAACCAACAATATGAGATCTCAATTAAGTTCAATTTCTTTCAAAAAAACCAGCCAAACGCTCATTCTTGAAACTTGTAGATCTTACTTTTAAACCATCATCAGTATGCAGATCTTACTTTTACACCATTTTTGGAATGCCATATAAATTGTTGTATAAAATGTATTTTCAATTTAAAAATGCATCATTTCAACTGTTTTTTTGGTCTATAAAAATTGAGAAACTAGAGGTGGTACCATACATTTCCCTTAGGGAGGGTTGCGCCTTCACACACAACATAGGAACCATAAGCCATTTCCATAATCATGTGTACCAAGAAAGTCTAAGGTTATTTTAACAATATCACAAATTTATACAGACCAAAAGACCAACAAACTTTACCTACGGATTGTAGCTCAGTTAGCAATACAGGTTGGGTATGTGGAAAGTGCTCTCGGGCTCGATCCCCACTAAATGCATTTGCAGAGAAGGGTGAAAGAAGAGTTTTAACTGTGACTAAATCCCAAGTCGGATTTAGTCGGTCTTTTATAATAGGATCCAGATATGGGTGGTTTGCACAGAAAAAAAGGACCAATCGAAATTTGTTGAAGTGGATACAGAAAAATTGGTAAATATTCTCTCTGGAGAAATAGACATATGATTAGTTGCCATTGCTACTGGTGCTGCTTTGACGATCATCACCGTCATAGTCATCATCGCTTTCGCCAGTGGAAGCAGTGGATGGAAATGGAAGGAATGGAGCCAGTTTCTCAATGCTTAATGGCTTAGAAACGCAGCCGTCTAAGCCCGCTTCCATGAAATTTTCAGCCTCCTCATTTCTTGATACTACTCCAACAATAGCAGAGTAGACGCCCATGTCCCGTAGCTCCTTCGTAGCCTATTATTCATAAATGATTAGCACATAATTAAGCTGCCAATTAATATATATATTTCATTCCATTATCTATATGCAAAATGTAATTAAAAATTTATTATATTCATTAAAAAATTTTGATAATTCAATTTTTTCTTTTGTTTTTAAAACAATCACATCAATAAACAAAGTCAATTTTTTTATAAAACTGAAAATCAAAATTTCTCTTACAAAAATAAATGAATTTTCCTGGTTTACCTCGAAAATAATGCATGTGAACAAAAATAAAGATGGGTTATATTATACTACCTCATAGCCATGCATGACAGGCATTTCCATGTTCATAACAATCAGATTATATGAAAGACCAAGACAATGAAGGTCAACAGCTTCTTTTCCATTGACAGCTTGTGGATTGCTTTGTGAGCATCAATTTGTATCCGCATTCCAACGACTTCCATTCCATGCTCTGTGAGCATCAATTTGTGGATTGCTCTCATGATACTATCCGCATCCACAAGCAGCACTGTGAAATTACTATTAGTATCCTTATCATTGTTGAAATTAGTTCTGTTTCCATCAAATTCATTGCTTGCTGTTGACGATCTTTCTGAACTGCAAATGCTGTTCCCTGTCATCATTTCCCACTCTTTTCTTCTCTTCTGTAGACATGAAATTATTACTATCATCAAATTAAGTAATGTGCTATACTTGGAAAACATAGTAATTAACATTGTATGAGATAGAGATATCATACTCACATGCATAAAAAGAGAGAAAAATTATTTTCATATGAAAATCCAAGCATTTCTAACTAGTCAAATATTAAAATTACCTCTATCTTTGCACAAACTTGCTAACAGAAACTAAGATGTTTAGGTTTATATAAGCCCTAACTAGTATCTGAAATTTAAAAGATGTCATACAAATTAAATGAATTAAGACTAACCCCAGATTCTCAATGTGACGGATAGTCTTAAGTTGATATTACGTGTTATGCAGGGTTTAATGACTTTGATTTTTTTTACTTTTAAAGAAAATTTGAGATGCAGAAATCTGAGAAGATCTCCGTTTCCTGAAAAATGTAAAAATATTATTAATACTCTATAGTCTGTACATCAATACAATAATTACTTCAAGATGTTTATGTATATTCATAATCTACTACGTAGATATTACTTTTAAACAATTTTTGACATGCCGTATATCATATTGGAATAGAAACGAAATTTTTCGTTTCTAAATTACTACAGTCCGTTGCTAAACTGTTTTAGAAACGGATCAGAAACCAAAACAATACGTGTCAACTTGGAGCGTTTCTATGGCAGCTTAGCAACGATCTTTTTGTCTGTATGACAACGGATTTTTCCATTGCTACATTGCTATAACTCCGTTTGTCAATGTTGATCTCATTGGGAATGAATTCTTTCCCGATCCGTTCCCGTTCTGTCTCTAAATCCGTTTCTCATTTCGTTACTAAACCGTTACTAATCTGTTTTTCATTTCGTGGCTAAACCGTTGCTAGTTCGTTTCTATATATGCATCTAAACATTTATATCCGTTACTGATTTCTGTTTCTAACATCCATGAAAAAAGTAATCTGAATCGTTGCCATTTTTGTTTCCAAATCCGTTTCTAAGTTTATGATTGGCTTATAAAATCCATTTAAGTTTCTAAAATATTTCATATTTGTTAATATTCTATTTATGTTCTCAACTTTTATAATTTATATATTTCATAATAAAATTAATTTAAAATCAAATAAAGAAAATCAATAAAATGAATATAAATTTTAAATACATTGAAAATATAAAACAACAAAAATTGTCTCACAAGTAAAAAAAAAAAAAAAAGATCATGTCTCATAGATACTCATTAAACTTATATTTGTTAAATACAAAGCAACTCAAATCTACCTAAATAGTACCATCACCCAAACTATTTGTGTAAGTATCTGAAAAAGCCTGGATGCTCTAAACTCTGGTATTTTGCAATTTGCTGTTATAACCAGTTGCTCTAATATCTCATGAATCCGAGCACCAGTATTTTCACCAACTTGTTCTTGAAGGCGAGATTGTAGCGATAGAACTTGAGGCACGGGAATGACAAAAAAAAGGATATGCCTACAAACCAAGAATGTACAATCACATGACGAAATAAAAGCATAGCTAATATATTTTATTAAAAAAAGAAAAGAAAACAAAAGAAAGAAACAAGCAACATATATTACCAGAACACTTACTAATTCTAAAACTAACAACCACGCATCTATCTTCTGTATTTCACTTTGTCTTGTAAAATGTACCAATTCCGAAATTAAATATAAAATTAAACTTGAAAGTTGAACACCATTCTTAACTTTGCTCTATTTTTTCTATAACGACGAATTTTATTTATTGCTTTTATTCTAATTATGATTACCAGAGCCAGATATGGACAACTATGTTTTAATAACTACAGAATTTATTACATTGAATTAACTATTAAGGAAAATTTACTAATAATTCTAACATACAAGGTCTAAGGGTTAGAGGGTGGAAATAGTGGATTAATTAAAGTCTAATTTTTATTTAAGTTAATTAGAACCATTAAAAAAACTGTATGTAATTTTAATTCACCTTAGACCAGCTCTATGCATTCAGATGCAATATGGGCAGGCTTCCTTTTTGCTGCCCTGCCTCAAAATTAAATGGCCCTGCAAACAAATGAAAGATGGTGGAAATAATTTTGAACACTGATAATAATAATAATAATAAAAATCACAATATTAGTTTATAATACGTGAGTTATAATTCAAATTAAGTAATATTTGATAAAATAAAGGTCAATGTTATTGGAATTCATAACGTTAATTAAACAAATATAAATTTAAAGAACTTAAAAATACTTCAGCAACAATAGAAGAAAGCAAAGTATAAACAATAGAAATATACTTTATTTCTATTTGGTTAGTGAGAATAAAAAAACGTTAAGAGTAATTGTGTTTGATTTTCTCATTTACTTTTATTTATTTAAAAAATAATTTTAATAAATTATATTCAGTTATCTAACAAAATGTAATTTTTTAATTAGCTATGCCTAAGGTTATTATAGCATGTTCTAAATTTCACTAAATGTATTATCGAAAATCCCATTATTCTCCATCTAATTGTGTTTAGTTGTTTTATATCGAACACAAAATTTTAAATTTATAAATTAATTCTATAAAATTTTATGGAATTTATTTATTGTAAGGGTAGGGTAATGTTTTTGGAAGAAAAAGAATCTATAATTTACTGTTGTCATAAAACAAAATATAGTATTTGCTATTAATGGCACAGCTATTGTGGGGTCAAATGTTATTTTTGTGGACAAAGCGTTATTTTTGGTATTGTAGATCTGGAAAAATCTCAAAAGAAAAAAAAAAAAAAACATTTACTTGCCAAGAAAAGAAAAGAAAACAGGACGATTACAACTTAATTACATGGGTAAAATATAATCTAGCCCTTAAATTATATTTGAATTAACACTTAAATCTCTTTATATTTAATAAATAATTATAACTATCATAATTTATACTTCCGTCTCATTATTAAGTTCTTCAATCTAAAAAATGAGCTATTCGTCGTTAATTGGACACACTATTTAGATGTAATATGCTTTTTTTTTTTCATTGAAAGAATTTAATTTTTTCTTTTTTTACAAAAAGACCTAATAGTCAGATAAAGTATAAGTTAAGGATACTGTAGTTGTTTATTAAATGTAGAAGAATTTAAGTGTTCATTTGTACACATGTTAGGGATCCATTTATATTTTACCCATAATTACATTTCAACTAGCATGTGAATTTTTCCTCTATAAATAAACACCAAAATCTTTGATCAATATACCCATAAAGAAAATGAAGCTATCAGCTTTTTCTCTCTTTTCGATTCTTTTAATCTCAGTTTCTTCAGCAGATGAAGCTCCTAATGTTGAGAGTTTTACCCAATGCCTTAACGAGAATTCTAAAGAAAATCCAATCTCCGATGCCATTATAGGCCCCGATAATCCTTCCTTCAAATATACTTTCGAAAACTACATAAAGAATCTCATATTCGTATCTGCCCCAAAACCTATAATCATTGTTACACCAAAACATGAATCTCACGTTCAAGCAACTGTTATTTGTTGTAAAAAATTAGGGTTACAGATTAGAATCCGAAGTGGAGGCCATGATTACGATGGACTTTCGTATACATCAAAAGTTCCTTTTGTTCTTCTTGATATGTTCAATCTTCGTAGTATCAATGTTGATATACCAAGCAACACTGCTTCAGCTCAAGCAGGTGCAACTCTTGGCGAACTTTATTATGCTATTGCAAATAAAAGTAATGTTCATGCATTCCCTGCTGGAGTTTGCCTTACATTAGGCCTCGGAGGACATTTTTCAGGCGGTGGCTATGGTAATATGATGAGAAAATATGGTCTTTCTATTGATAATATTCTCGATGCACAAATAGTTAATGCAAAAGGTGAAATTCTTGATAGAAAGTCGATGGGGGAAGATTTATTTTGGGCTATCCGAGGCGGAGGCGGAGCGAATTTCGGAGTAATACTTTCTTGGAAAATTGCACTTGTTTGGGTACCGGAAAAAGTTACCTGTTTCCAAGTGGACAGATTTAAAGAAGGGGGTGCTATTGACATGCTTGTTAAATGGCAAGAAGTTGCAACTGATAAACTAGATCGAGATTTGTTTCTCCGAGCAATGTTAATGCCTGGGACTGGAGAGGATCAGAAAAAATTTGTTAAGGCAGTGTTTGTAGGTATGTTTTTAGGCGATAAGGCAAGATTGCTTACTTTATTGAGTGGTAGTTTTCCGGAATTAGGTTTAAAAGAAGAGGATTGTAATGAAATGAGATGGGTCGAGTCGACAATGATTTGGGTTGGAATGAAACCAGGTCTTCCTGTTGAAACATTACTTAACAGGACAAACAAAGCATCTGTTAGTTATATGGCCCGAAAATCGGATTTTGTTCAGGAACCAATTTCTAAAGAGGATTATGAAAACATCTGGAACATTATGATTGAAAATGGAGCAGTAGGAATGGCCTTCAATCCTTACGGAGGAAGAATGAGTGAAATTCCGGAAACCGATACTCCATTTCCACATAGAAAGGGGAATTTATACAAAATCCAATATTCTTGTAACTGGAAGGAAAAAGATGCAGCAACTGCAAGAAAATATATAAACTTGACAAGATCGCTTTATAAAGCTATGACTCCTTATGTATCGAAAAATCCAAGAGAGTCATTTCTAAATTATCGCGACTTCGATCTTGGAAGCATTGGTAGCAATGGGAATGGTTCATTTAAAGCAGCAGATACTTATGGACATAGTTATTTCAAGGAGAATTTTGAAAGGTTGATATCTATTAAAGCAGCAGTTGATCCTGAGAACTTTTTTAGGTTTGAACAAAGTATTCCTGTATGCAAAGAAGCTTCAGGAAAGAATGTGTGCAAATCAGTATAAACAAGTGGTCTTTTGTTATAATTTCCGATTCTTGATGATTTGATTTGAAAATCGAAGAAATAAAGTCATTTGCTTTAACTGTTTAATTTGATCGGATTTTAAGTATGAGTTGTTTCGAATTGATTAAAGTAAAATTCCCAACTTTTCCTTACTGTCTTAGCGACTGGTTCTATTTTGCCTGTTCTGGTAAATATTGCAACATTCTTTCTAAATCAAGGAAAAGAAATAATGCGGGTTCAACGGATTGGAATGGTCCTAGAGTAGGCTTTCTCACGTTTAATATAGATGGCTCATCAAAAGGAAAACCTGCAGGTATCTATGGAAATTTAAGGGATTCAAACGGAAACATCCTTTGCATTTTTTTCTAAAAGCACAGGTATTACAGATTCCAACGAAGCTGAGCTATTAGCAGTCTTATTTGCCCTTAAACTGTTTAGTACTTCGCAATTCAAATTAAATCCACTGATTATTGAATCTGATTCTAAAAGTGCAATTGCGTGGGCTTCAAACAGAACTGCCAGACCATGGCAATGGTGGCTTCATTTTAATCAAATAGATAATATACTTTCCTCACTCTCTCTGGTTTTCATTTTCCCTCATTCCCAGATCCAAAAACACTTTCGCAGATCATTTAGCTAAGGGAGGGGTCGATAAGGTGGTCCGTATTATAGCTTGGTTTTGAACGGCTCAGTTACTCTTTTGGTTTCCTTTTTTGCTGCAGCTACCACCTTGGTTATGGAAGAATTCTTTGTAGTCTTCTGGAAGGATTAATTGTATTAAATATCTTTGTTTTTTTAATGCTTGGAAGTTTAAATTCTCTTATCCGAAGAGACTCATTCTAAGAACCCTAGAAGAAAGATGTTAAATAATTACAATTTTTGGAGTTTTTTATTTTCTACTTATGTATGGTCAGGTTGTTCCAGGTTTTTTCACTTTGCATTCATAGGCTAGATTAGGGATTTTTGGTACGCCTAATGACTTGGGTTTAGTTGCTTTTAAATGTTAAGTTTTTCCTCCATATGTTAAAAATTAATAAAATATTTTGTTTGCTGACAAAAAACAATGTATGGTAAATCTTTGCCTGTGTGATAAACATTATATTTCAATTTGAGTACCATTTTTGCATTTTAATGTATTTTGTTGTTTTTATAGTTAATATATAATTTTTTTATTAATTAAATATATAACTAATTTTAAATTCCAGAATAATTATTTTTTTTAGATTGAGAATGTGTATTAGAGTTTTTTTTTTTATATAGAGAAATTTAGACTTGGAGTTATATTTTATTTATTATAAATTTTGGAATCAAAGAAAATGGTGTACGGAAGGACTCATCTATACCTGGTGTACAAGGACACCCTATTCACCAAATCAATCAAAAATAATATTTTAAACAAACCTGGATATTTCTTATCATATACTTAGAATAAAGATAAAAAAAAAAAATTTTTTTTTCAATTGACTTGGTATATGGGTGGTCCCACACACAAATTAATTGTTTAATTCAACTAATAATTAATAGGTTAAGCATATTAAGATATAGCCTAGTGGTAAGTACATATATGACCTAATAATATATTCAGATTTGAATTTTCTCATTTTCAATAATTAAATATTTTTAAAAATATTAATAGGTCAAGCTATTATGGGATTAGAAGTGCAAGGCCTACTTCTGTAATTTTCTCTTCATTCTTTCTGAATTTTTTTTTTTTTTTTTCACACCATATTGACATTCTATCTTCCACCCATTACAGGAAATATATAGCATGGGTTGAACTTTATATTTTCTTTCTTCTTATTTAATTAACCTGCTTTAGAAGAATTGAAACTAATATCTACATCTATCTACAATCTACCTATATTATATATAAAATTGAGAATAGATGGAGAATATTAGGATTGTCAAAAGCGCTCCTACTAAGTTTTTGAATTGATAAAAATATTATTAAAGATTTTAATTTGATTGATTGAATTATTTAATTTTGCTTGGTCTTCTATTTAAATCTAAAATTTTATTGAATAAAGTGAAGAATATGTTATAAGATTTATTGTTTGATATAAAATAGAAAATAAAACCCACTAGAAATATATAAAATATAAAATTATGATATATGTCTATAAAATTTTAATTGAATAAAAGTGAAGAATATGTTTATCAGAGATTCTTTGTTTGATAATAAAATAGAAAATATAAACCCACTTAGAAAATATATATCAAATGATAAATTATGATATATAAATATACTTATAATATAGTTAAAATATTTAAATTAATAAGAAATATAAAATTGAAGAAAAATTTCAAATGAACTATACAACATTAATTATATGTTGCACAGAATTTTAAATTAATAAAAATATAAATATGAAGAAAAATTTCAAATGAACTTTACATTAATTATATGTTGCACAAGGTTAACTTAATTTATATTTTGCCAAAATCCTCTATTTTGTCCATAGATTGCTAATTAATTAGCCATACCTCAGCTAATACATCAATTTCAGAAATTTAAATCTTTATAATATTCCACGATTTTTCCTGTTAGGAATATATAATTTTGTCTTATTAGATTAGAAAAAGATATATTCTACAACAATAATAAAAAAAAAAAAACAACCTTCAATTTTTTAGGTTCCGTTAGTTCTTAAAAAGAATGTGCAACCTTTCTCCATTTTTTCTCTAGAAGCTGGTGTAAGCTCATCATGATCAATTCTGCTATTCTTATGGAGGTTTATATTGGCAGGCTGTTCACCCCTCTGCTTATTGTTGTTGACAAGATATATTTAGGTTGAATTTTTAGTAAAAAATTATTATTTTAGATTCTTTTAATCTACTTGGATTTATATACTGGACCAATAATTTGAAGAGCCTATTCAATGTCATTTTTGAAATATTCTCATTATTTTATATATATCGACTAAAATTCATCACTTGATAAAGAGTGAAATTTATTTTTTATGCATGAATTGTCACAACAATTAAACACTCAAACAATTTAACAATTCAATAGTTTCTGACAAATATATTTCATATTTTTTAACAATTAATTTACTCTAATATGTCAAAATTTTTCAAAGTAAAAAAAAATTATCAATTCTTAATTTAATAGTACTAATACAAATTTAAACCTAATTTTTCAATATATAGTTGAATAGAATAACGTATATAGAATGGGTAGGAAGTTGGAACATAATGTTTGTGTGATTTTAGAAAATTCATAATTTTCTCAACCTTTATACATTATTCATGTAAAATGGGATAAGGTTAATTGGAACCAATTGACGATGCGACTAGAAAAATAATTTAGGATAAGTGTATGAAAGCGAAGAGTTATATATATAAATATAGCAAATGAACTACTGCATTCTGCTTCTTTACCTGCATCCCTCTGGAAAGATCCAGGTTGTTCTTGCTACCACATAAACAATTGATCACACTGCTTTTACTATTTTGGAAAACGTTTCTTTACATATATTTTTTCATTATGCCAATCCAAATTATAGTCTTCTTAAATATTTTAGTTGTATTTTCTTTGTTCAATTGTATTTAAATGAGGAAACAAATGAAAACTAACCTGGGTCTCACATGCTTTTCTTTTGGGGGAATGGTATAGGAGAGAAAGGGTAAAGATAATGTGATTCTACTTTTAAGCATTTAAGAGTTTCTCATCAGGTTGTTTTTTTTTTTGGAAAGATATAATATTCATTCAAATATTCTAACATGGTGTTAGAGCTAGTCGATTCAACATTGTAGAGAGGATTTCGAGTTTCAAGTATTATGTGGCTCTTAGTTGCACGAGAGTTAGAATTCTGCACACGAAATATACGAGGGCATAAGGGACGAAGACACATATTAAAGAAAGGGGGCAATTGCCCCCTCCTTTTCTTAAAAAAAAAAAAAAAAAAAAAAAAAAAAAAAAAAAAAAAAATTACTGAAGTAAAAATAAATTACATTAGTTATTAAAAAAGACTTAATAAAATATTTTTACTTACCTAAGCTTATCCAAGAAGTTAAACATCAAAGGAAATCCAAAAGTCCAAATTTATTTAACATGAATAGACAAGTGTCACTGCTGACTCCAATTTGCAATTCAAGGATAAGGAATAGTTACCAACTCAGTTACTCATTCTTGAAGCTTGGAAGGATTTACTGGATTGTTGGAGACGTGGCGTGTTACTGTGTAGGAAAAAAAAGGTATGTTTATTTATTTTTAATTAGTATATTGTATTGCCTAGATTTTAGCTTTTTCTAAATGTAAAATTTGTTCTCATGTAATATATTTTTGCTCCTTTTTCAATTCATTCATCAATTCATGTCTGAATTTATTTAGAAGCTTTTGAATTTTTCTTCTTAGATGTTAATTGTGTATTTATTGTAATAATTTTAGTTAATTTTTTTTACATAGATTTGAAGATTTTAGGATTTAGAATCTATCTGTGTTTTTTGTTGAATTGTAATTATAATTTGAAATGTTGAATTGAAGGATGAAGATGATGATTTTGGACTTCTTGTTGAATGGAAAAACTCAACAAAGAATGAACTATGAATGGATGATGATGTATTGAGATGTTAGATATTAGATACTACTTCAACTTTGTCTTTCCTAGAATTTTTCCTTGAATCTCCAAAGGCAAAGCAAAAAAATTCAGCTATCTTAAATTCTTGAATGTTGGTATTAAATTTTTAATTGGTCATAAATTAATTGATTAATAATTATTTAGTAAACACTAGACTTGAATCGTATAAGTATAAATGTATAAGATTAATTGATTGCTTGTTTAATTCTTTTTTTTTTTTTAAAAAAAAAAATCTATACTACTATAAGGCAAGTTTCTAATCATATATTACATTTTTACTCAATGTAGGAATATTATTTGATTATTATTAAGTCATGAAAAGATATTTCAAGCGAAAATCTATCTCTGAACCTGAATCAACTTAAGCAAAAAAAAAATCTATACTACTATAAGGCAAGTTTCTAATCATATATTACATTTTTACTCAATGTAGGAATATTATTTGATTATTATTAAGTCATGAAAAGATATTTCAAGCGAAAATCTATCTCTGAACCTGAATCAACTTAAGCACCTACTCATGAATAAAAAGATCATGATAGAGAATGTCAAAATTAAAAAAGGAGTAGCTTCGAGTTTGAAAGTGATAATCTTCCAGCAGATCCAGGATTACAAATACCAGTCATGGATTATCATCCTAATACTCAAGATGAAATTAGAAGAGCATATTTACAAAAAGGGCCTTGTCAACTTCGTTTTCATGATTTCAAACAAACTTTACAAGGTAACATCATGAGGCGATTTAATCCATCTTGGTTTGATGAAAAAATCCTACTTGGTTAGAATATAGTATTACAAAAGGAGCGGTTTATTGCTTGTGTTGTTACCTTTTTTAGATCGAATAGCAAAGAACATGGAGGCAGTGGTGATTCTTTTGTTGTGGAAAGGTTTACTAATTGGAAAAAGAAAAATTACAAGTGCATGTTGGTGGACCTAATAGTGCTCATAATAAAGCTTGGAATAATTGTCAAGTTTTGATGAATCAAAAATAACACCTTCAAACTATTGTGAATAAGCAAACAAGTCAAGCTCGAAGTGATTATCGAGTTCGTTTAAATGCATCTATTGATTGTGTTCGGTTTCTTTCAAGACAAGGCTTGCCTTTCCGTGGACGTGATGAATCATGTGATTTTTTAAATCGAGAAAATTTTTTGGAAACTTTAAAGTTTCTTGGCTAGCATAATGAAGATATCAGAAGGGTTACTGTTAATAAGTGTCCTGGAAATCTTAAATTGACATCTGCAAACATTCAAAAAGATATTGTCATTGCTTTTGCTATTGAAACCATCAATATCATCATTGAAGACCTTAGCGATGTTTTGTTTTTCTATTCTAGTGGATGAAGCTCATGAAATATCAACTAAATAGCAAATGAAAGTTGTTATACGTTATGTGAACAGGAAAGGGCAAGTGATTGAGTGCCTTTTAGGCATTGTGCATGTCACAAACACTACTGCTTTATCACTGAAAGGAGCAATTGAAGCATTATTTGCCAAACATAAGCTAAGCATTTCCAAAATACGCGGTCAAGGCTATGATGGGGCAAGTAATATGCAAGGTGAGTTTAACGGTCTTAAAAATTTAATTCTAAAAGAGAATGAAAGTGCATTTTATGTTCATTGCTTTGCTCACCAACTACAGTTAGCACTTATTGCTGTTGCAAAAAATCATATGTCTAGCATTTTTATTCACTTTGGTGACAAATGTTGTAAATATTGTTAAGGGCTTTTGCAAACGGCATGACATTCTTATAGAGTCTCAATTTATTAAAGTTTTAAAAGCACTTGAAAATGGTGAATTTGAGAGTGGACAAGGGAAAAATCAAGAATCTACTTTGAAACGGGCTAGGGATACAAGATGGGATTCACATTATCATACTTTGATTAGCTTAATAAAGATGTTTTCTTCTGTTATTGATGTTCTTGAAGTTGTCATGGAAAATGTAAAGTCAGCGCAAAGTGTTGAAGCTTGCACTTTATTAGATTTATTACAATCGTTTGACATTGCCTTTTGTCTTCATCTAATGTGAAACATATTAGGAATTGCTAATGAATTGTCACGAGCACTACAATGAAAGGATCAAGATATTGTGAATGCAATGACTTTGGTTAGAATAGCTAAGCAACAATTGCAAATTATGAGAGATGATGGATGAGACTTTTTGTTAAATGAAGTTTTCTTATTTTGTAATAAAAATAACTTGGATGTTCTTGACATGGATGATATGCATATCCTTTGAGGACGATCTCGACGCAATGCAGAAAAAATGACAAATATGCATCATTGCAAAGTGGAGCTATTTTATGTTGTGATAGATTTACAACTCCAAGAGCTCAATAGTCGTTTTAATGAAGTGAATACAGAGTTACTTATATGTGTTTCATGCTTGAATCCGATTGATCTATTCATTGCTTATGATAAGGAAAATTGATTTGTCTTGCTTAGTGTTATCCTATTGAGTTTTCATCAGTCCAACTTAATGTTCATATATCATTAATACGAAGTCCAATTCCGAGTTTTTAAATGTGATTGGAATTGGTGATCTTGCTGAGAAAATGGTAAAGGCAGAGAAACATATTTTGAATCCATTAGTTTACAAGCTTATAACGTTGGCTTTTGTCTTACCTATTGCATCTGCATATGTTGAAAGAGCATTTTCTGCCATGAAAATTGTGAAGAATGGCTTTTGTCTTACCTTATTGCATTTCTGCATATGTTTGAAGTAGAGCATTTTTCTGCCAAATGAACATTGTGAGAATAATTACGTAATTAGAATTGGGAGATCATGGATGGCTGATTGTTTTGATCACTTATATTTGAGAAAGGATATTTTGAATAAAGTTTTGACAATTGAATGGTTATGCGACGATTGTCAGGCAAGAAGAACATCGTAAAGAAGAATTGCGTGAAGTTTTTTTTAGAAAGATATTTTTGATAAAGTTGACAATGAAATGGTTATGCGACGTTGTCAAGGCAAGAAGACTCGTAAAGAACAATTGTAATTTTTTTTTTTATTTTGTAACTTTTATTAATGTAAATGTTGTTATAAATGTTTCATGTTAATTAGTAAATTTAACTATTGGAATTTTTTTTATGTTATAAATCATTTTATTTTTATGGAAAAAATGTTAAAATTTTTGCCACCTTAATTATAAATCGTGGCTTCGTCCCTCGGCATATAAGGGTGAAAAGTCAACTAACTACCTGCAACATTTTAACAATAGTTTTTCCAAATTTGATTAAACCTAAATTACTCGTCAATGGAATCTAACCTCCAGACGAGTAATTCACCTTTGCCTTACAAAAGGAGGATTCGAGTATCAAATATCACCTTGCTCTCGGTTGCACTTAAGAGGAGAGTTAAAGTTCGAATCCAATATTAATCAAATACCAAATATATAATGGCATATAAAGTTTTAAATCCAGCTACTTAATCGATTAGTTCTAACTTTATAGCCATGGTTCGAACCAAATAATATCAAATTAAGATTCAATAAATTGTAGCCTCTAGTCCAATAATTCACTTGTACCCTACAACTCAAATATTATTTAATAAATTATTATTTAAACCGAAAACAATTAAAATTTATTTAACTTCTTCGAAATGAAATAATGATAGATTAACACCAAAAGTGTTCATTGATAAAAAAAAAAAAAAAGGAATGACAAATTGGCAACGAGTTAACTTATGGATGAATAGGTGAATTAAAACTAATTTCCAAATATATATATATATACTAACAGAAAAGCGATGTAAACGTCCAACTTTTTAGTGTAATAAAAATTACAGCGACTTGTCAACACTTTCAAGGAAAATATTCATTAAAAAAAATATTAATTTGGTGATGGAAATGGAATAGGACGATGAAGAAAACAATAGACGTAAAAAGAATTTATTGATGAAATTTGAAAGATTTATTGCTAATGCATTGTATTTCCACCGACAAGACTTTTTCTGACAATTTTTATTGCTAATGCACATCATGCTTTGCCTTTGCGGCACTAGAACTTATAGATTTCGGCCATTTTATTTTTATTTAGTTTGCAATTTTTTATGTTTAATGGTTCTTTTTGTTTTCATGTTTTTTAAATTGCAATAATGTTAGTAATTCTTTTTAGAAAAAATAAAAATAATGTAAATAGATATCTTAATTATGTCTTATTTGATAAACATTAGAAGTAAAAAGAATAAATGTGAATTAGAAAGGAGGTTAGAACCCATGAGTTAAAAATATGCAATATCGGCTTATTTGGGTTTGGGTCAATTAATGCTAAAAATGAGATTCTTAACACTGTCACCCTTATATGTTGGGATTCTTAATATTCTCCTCAAATGCAACCGGAATTGAACTTCGGTTGACACTTGAAACATAAAATTCTCCCCGTGAAATTAAATTGGAACTTTTTGTCCTTAAAATTGGATGGATCTCGTTGGCACCGGTGAACTGAGGAATAACTGGAGCGAGTAAGATCTGCTCTGATACTATATTAAAAGTAGAAATAACTGGAGCGAGCAAAATCTGCTCTAATACTATATTAAAAGTAGAAAGGGTAAAGGTGTTTTGATACTATATTAGAATTAAAAAGGGTAGAGATGAATTAGGTAGGAGGTTAGAACCAACCAATGAACTGAAAATATATGATATGGGCTTACTTGAGTACTAAAAGATTAATATTAATTGATTAGCCAGCTAACTTATCACTTTTATTGCCATCTTTATATGTCTTTTATATGCTAGGATTCTTAACAATAAAAAGTGATCTAATTCTAGGAAAAAAAAAAGGATAACATGTTTCTAATTAAACAAAAACAAAAGGTGATCCACTAAACTAGACATAAAATGTGTATTCCATTTTGAAAGTATTAAGAGAAGTCCAAAATGTTTTAAAACAACCTCTTCTAATATTAGCTAGCTTAGCTTCTTTTTTTTTTTTTTTTTTTTTTTTTTTTTTTAGAAACAACTCTTCTCATATAGCTAGCTAGCTCTTTTTTTTTTTTTTTTTTTTTTTTTGTTTGAACAATTACTAGCTTGCTAATAAATGTAGATGTTTTTTTTTTTTTTTTTTTTTTTTTTTTGACATTACTAGCTTAGCTAATAATTGATGATAGGAATATGGCATTACAGAAACTTCTTTGCAATTACTAATTATGTTCTGTCAAATCAACATCAGAAAATTTGGAAATTTTCTATAGAAAATTGGAAAATATAAAATAAAATAAAATAAAAATAAAACTTTAACAACAGTCTCCAAAAATCCAATAAATAAGCAAACAACTGTCATTTAACAGCCACCAATCAAAACCTCTGTGCCGAAGTCAAGAAACAGCTAAGCTAACAAAACATCTTCATCATCAATGTCAAGAAAAGCTCTGCTTATTATATTTTCAATTCTTCAAACTTCTCTGTTTCATATTTCAATGGCAGCAACAGCAACAACAACAGCAACTTTAGATCCATCTGAGGAAGCTCTTCTCCAATGTCTCTCTACCCATTCTTTACCCTACCCACCAATTTCTCAAGTCACCTATTTCCCTTCAAATCCAAACTACAAATCTATCTTGCAATCTTACATAAGAAACCTTAGATTCAATTCTTCGTCAACCCCTAAACCTCTCTTCATTGTAACACCAACCCATGTTTCACATATTCAAGCATCTATCATTTGTTGCAGGTTTCATGGATTGGAGATGAGAATTAGAAGTGGAGGCCATGATTATGATGGTCTTTCTTATATTTCAAAAACGACATCATTTATGCTTCTTGACATGTTTAATATGAGATCTGTTAGTGTTAATATAGAAGAAGAAAGTGCTTGGGTTGAATCTGGTGCAACTCTTGGTGAAGTTTATTATTGGATTGCTACTAAGAGTAACATTCATGCATACCCAGCTGGAGTTTGCCCTACTGTTGGTGTTGGTGGCCATTTAAGTGGAGGTGGGTATGGTAATTTAATGAGGAAATTTGGATTATCTGTTGATAAGATTGTTGATGCTTTAATTATTGATTTTAATGGTAGGGTTTTGGATAGGGAAAAAATGGGGGAAGATCTTTTTTGGGCAATTAGAGGTGGTGGTGGTGCAAGTTTTGTTGTTATTGTTTCTTGGAAAATTAAATTAGTTCTTGTTCCTGAAATTGTTACTATTTTCAGAATTGAAAAAACATTAGAGGAAAATGGGCTGGATATTGTTTATAATTGGCAAAAAATTGCAGATAAGGTTGATGATGATTTGTTTATAAGAGTTGTTTTGAACCCAGTCGTTAGAAAGGGTAAAGAAACAGTTAAGGCTAAATTTAATGCTCTGTTTCTTGGAAAAGCAGAGAGACTAGTTGGTTTAATGGAGAAAGAACTTCCTCAATTGGGTTTATCAAGAAATGATTGTAAAGAAATGAGTTGGATTGAATCTGTTTTGTTTTGGTCTAATTACCCAATCGGTACCTCCATTGATGTTCTGCTTGAAAGACATTGTCAAACAGAGAGATTCTTGAAGAGGAAATCTGATTATGTCCAACAGGCTATCTCAAAGCAAGATCTTGCTCAAATATTCAAGAAAATTATTGAATTGAAAAAAGTTGTATTGACTCTAAATCCATATGGTGGCAAAATGGCAAAAATTTCAGAATTTGAAACTCCATTCCCACACAGAGAAGGGAATATGTATAAAATCCAATATGCAGTTAATTGGAAAGAAGAAGGTGTAGAAGCAGAGGAGAAAAATTTGGAACTTATAAGGAAGCTTTATGATTATATGACACCATTTGTGTCAAAATCACCAAGATGTTCTTATTTAAATTATAGAGATGTTGATCTGGGTACTAATGAAATTGGGAATGAAACTTATGAAGAAGCTAAAAAATGGGGGATTAAGTATTTTAAAGGCAATTTTGAGAGGTTAGTGGAAGTGAAGACAACAGTTGATCCATTTAATTTCTTTAGATATGAACAGAGCATTCCATCTCTTGAAGCAGCTTTGAAGAGTAGAATGGCGGAGTAGCTAGAGCTGCGCAGCACCCGGTGAATATTAGACAATCTTCTAAAAAAAATTTACATTTTTCAAGCCAATCATAAATAAATTTACTAGACATCAATTGCCTACTTCAATTTCAAAATTAAGTTTGGTCTTTTTTTTTTTCCTTTTCCTTTTTTTTTTTTTTTTTAAGAAAATTGGCTTTTATATGAAAGATTCTATCTATTAAGTGAATTGGCATGCTTGTTGATTCCTAATACTCGCACAATGGAGTTGATATTTTTATAAGAACATAAATTATTATACTTAGTTTAAATGCAGTTTTATTATCTTTATAAATGGATTGTATACAATGACGGAGCTAGGAGGTCGAAGGGTGGGTACCCAGTCTCTCTAAAAAATTTTTTTTATAACCCTCTACTTTAATTTCTGACTCAGTCACTGATTGTATAGAAGTAATTGAATAGATATTCTAGATTGCAAGATAATAAATTTTCAATTTCTTTTTCTTATTGAAATTGAAATTAACCGAATTTTTTATAAATTAAATTGAATTTAAACGATTTTACCGATTTCTGCTTAATCCTAAATATCACCAACCTCAGTGGAAAATTTATTGATAGCACATGAAAATTCCATATCCTGGGCTCCAATGGGCTGCAAAAGATGGACGAGCGACCAATTTCTGGGATGAATAATCAATCACATCGGCTTCCTCTTTGGCCCAACTCTACTATGAATGGCAAAAATGCATACTCAGTTTCAATTTGGATTGAATTATTTAGAAGGATTTAAAAAAAAAAAAAAAAAAAAAGAAAGGAAGAAGGATTTAAAAAAAAAAAAAAAAAAGAAAAGTCAGATTTCACTGTTTGGCTTTTAAACTTATTTAAAAGAATTAAAAAGATCATTTTTGACCTTTTGAGTTAATTTAATTCTGAAATTTATTCTTATTTTTGCAAATCAATGAATTAATTCAATTCAATATTGACTTTTATCCTTTCTTGTTCTGTACCGAAAATATAAAAGCATTATTTCTTTCAACATAATAAATTTACAAAACATGCAATATAATTTTAATTTATTCAACATGAGAAAACATGAATTGCATATATAATAAACTCAATAATAAAAATCAATTTTAAAATATTCAAATTAATATATATTTACAAACTCGATATCGCGGATCAAAATAAAGGAAGATAACATGTACCATTTCCCTCTATTTCATATTTAATTAATTTTTATTAAATTGGTTTTCCAACATTGAAACAAAATTGTTTGATTTTTGGTCTTCTCTACTCATTCGTAATTCAAGGCATGATTTCTACATTAGGTGTAGAGATATATGAATTTGTCCTTTTTTTATATATATATATTTGTGTCTTAATTTTATGCTCTATAAATCAAGTGTTAGAATTTATTTCTTTTCAAATTTAGTCCATTTGCCCAGAATTTCTCGCTGAAAAATCAAAATAAACTATATTACTTCATTCATTCACTTAATTCATTTGTCCAGATTGTTACTTTGGTTTCTTATTTTTCCCTTTCTCTTTTTTTTTTTTTTTTTTTTTTTTAGAATAAAAGAAAAGTATACTTTTTTAAATAAGAAATATAAAATAATAAAAAATTGAAAAAAAGAGAAACGAATTGAACTGTAATGTTTGTGTTGGACATGGTTTATTTAATTTTAATCTCAATTTTTCAACATTAATAACTCATTTCATAAGATGAAAAATTTTATATATATATATTAAACATAATTGCTAGGAATTTAAAAACGAATTTTATCAATTTTGGAAATATTAGTTATAGGAAATAAATTATTTTCTCCGATTAATAAATAATAATTTTTTTTTGAGCATGGGAGATGGAAGATTCAAACTTGAATTTATTGTCAAAGTAGTGAAAGTAGCGTATGTACTACCACTAGGCTTGGTGTGCAAATTGGCAAATAAAATTGCTCCCACCTCTCTAGACCAAATCACAAGCAGATTTTTTTTTTCTTTGCAAATTTATTGGGCATAGATGGTTTGCTTTTAACATCTCAAAAATATGCAAAAATTGAATTCTGACACAGTCATTTAACAAAATAAAAATAAAAGAACAGAAAAAATATAATATAATAGTAAAAGAATTCATAATATTGCATCGAATTTGTTAATCCGATATATTAAATTAAGTGTAGTAAATATTATAAAATAACTAGCAATATACCCGTGCTATGTACGATAAAAAAAAGTAAAACAAAGTAAAATTGAGAGAATATATATAGAATTTATTAATTTTTGAATAAGATTTCTTTTATTATGCTATTAAAAAATATTATAAAGATATATCAATAAAAAAATATAGCATGATTTTTTATTATTAAAGTAAAAATTAGTAGATAGGCATGTGTTCAGGAATATGGATTAAATTAAAAATATTAAAATTTATAGAGATATTAAAAATATTAAAATTTTATAGAGAAAACAAAAAAGTACATAAAAGGTGGTAAAATTCATTATTTTTGATTTATTTTTGAATAATTTATTTTAAATAATAAAATTCTTCACTCATCATTTATTAATACTATATTAAATCAATTTATTTAACATAATTTAATTTAATACAAAAATTTTTAAATTTTTTTTAATATAGAATATAATAATTGCCTATATCAATTAAAATTTATAAATTAATGTAATAAATTATGTAATTTATTTATATCATTAAAAGTTATATAAATTGTTACTTAACACACTATTAATTCTCTAACTTTATATTAATCAATTACGTTTAAGACGGTCTAATTCAATTATAAATTAATTTATTTCAAATAAATATAAAAATAAACAATTAAATTATACACATATCATTAATTTAGAATCCTACGTGGCAATACTAAGAAAAATTCTGTCTGATATATATATATTGATTTGATTGTTTACGGTTATAAAAACATGTTAAATAATATTTAAAAAAGGAGAAAAAAAAGTTTGAGTAAGAACTACTAACCACATTAGTGAAAATAGTTTAAATGTAAAAAATTCTGAATTTTTTAAAAATACGAATAATATATTTCAAAGTAGGAACCAATATATATTTGCTAAAAATACAAAAAAATAAATGGAAACATTTAAATCGGAAATATTAAAGATACATTAACGGTTGGTAAAGGAAATGTTTGTTACTTCACAAATTTGAGGGTAAAGATTTGTTACAAAGCAATACATTAATACATTAATCGAATAATTCATTGTTATTAAATTTTATCATTTTTTAAAAACTAATAAGTAATAATAATTATTTAAAGCCATTAATACATTAAATAACCAAATCAAAAACACTAATTCAAAATAAATTCAAACTAAACGAATGCATTAATACCATTAAATAACCAAATCAAAAACACTAATTCAAAATAAATTCAAACTAAACGAATGCATTAATACATTAAATAATCAAATCAAACCAAATCAAAAACACTAACTCAAAATAAATATAAACTAAACTAATACATTAATACATTGAATAATCAAATTCAATCAAACCAAAAATACTAATTCAAAATAAATCGAAATCAAACCAAACCAAGCCAATATATTAATATATTAAATAATCAAATCAAACCATGCCTGAGTCTAATTGGAAGAATATGCCACATGTCAAATTAAACTGCCAAGTGATATGTCACTTGTCAATTTTCTAGGAAAAAAATGCTTGCTTTATATATATATTGATGATAACCGGTAAAAAAAAAAAATTAAATGGCCATTAATTAAAAGTTAATGAATTGAGATTCATTTTGAACGTGTAACTGCCCATTTTCAGAACATTTTGATTTTAATTTTTATAGAAAATATTAATAATTGATTTTCTATTTAATGCTGATCAAATATATTACGGAGAAGATACATTGCAAAAATATGAAAGTATCCAAATCCAAAAAATGTATTATATATTACCATATAACAATTATAACCATTTTAATAGTAATAATTTGTTAAAAGAACAGAAAAACAGAAAATAAACTTGAAAATAGAAAACAAAAAATCTGAGTAAAAAAGAAAAATAAAAAATATATAAAGATATTGTTTCTTTATTGTATGGGCCATCCGCCACTATCGGCCACTGGCTATCGGCCACTATCGACTATTACTACCGGTCACGGTGATTTATCTTTTTTTATACAATTTTTTCTTATTTAAGAATAAAATTTTGAAATACCACATTTCTATAATTAGAAATAACTTTATGTAGTGTTATGAGTTAAAAATTTTTAATATTTTATAATTAATTTTCAATTTTAAAATCAAATAATGAAAAATGAGTTATTAATTCGGAAAATACTTTTTTAGAAAATATTTTGTAAAAATAAATTACTTTCTAAAAATAAGGATTGCTTTAAACAAATTTCCATATATTCTCCATCATTTCCGATTAGAGCATGTTTTGAAAAAGACTTTTAGTTAAAAGATTATGCTTACCCAGGTAGACCATGGCCATATCCATAAACCAAACCAATAAAAATTATTTTATCTTTTTTTTTTCCATATATAGTCAGAAATACCGTTTTTTCAATATTATCTTCATTAGCTTGATTACGAGGAAAAAAAAAAGTTTAAAAGATTATATAACTATATTATAATTTTTATAATTTATCATGCGCATATTATTTTAAAAATAGATTTTAATTATTTTTAAACAATATTTAAATATATATATATATTCCAAACCATATTTAAACAGCCATAATGCAGAAGAAACCATACCCTATATCCATAAATCTTATATATATATCTTCATTCTTCCATTACGTCTGCTAAGCCAAGGAAAAAAAAAATGCCCAAAGCAACGACATATCTGTTACCTTTCGTCTTTATTCTTGTCTTCAACCTTTCTTCTTCATTTACAGTTGCAGCCGCTACAGATGATGCAGTCTATGCATCTTTCCTTCAATGCCTAAAAAACAATACAAACCCAAATGACCAAATCGCAAATCTTGTTTACACAAAAAGCAACAAAGGCTACACTTCAGTTCTTCGATCCTACATTAGGAACGCTAGATTAAACAAATCAACAACTCCAAAACCCTCAATCATTTTAACTCCAAAACAAGTATCCCATGTCCAATCATTTGTAATCTGCACCAAAAAAGTTGGTTATCAACTTAAAATCCGTAGTGGAGGCCATGATTATGAGGGAATTTCTTATTATTCAGATGAACCTTTTTTTATTCTTGATATGTTTAACCTTAGATCAATTAATGTTGATGTAACGAATAACTCTGCTTGGGTCGAATCCGGTGCTACACTTGGTGAATTATATTACAGAATTTGGGAAAAGAGTAAAGTTCATGGCTTTCCTGCTGGGGTTTGTCCCACTGTTGGAGTTGGCGGCCATATTAGTGGAGGTGGGTATGGTAATATGTTGAGAAAATATGGGTTAGCTGTTGATAATGTTATTGATGCTGTGATTGTTGATGTTAATGGTAAGGTTTTGGATAGGAAACAAATGGGTTGATGTTTAATGGTAAGGTTGTTTGGATAGGAAACAAATGGGTGAGGAATTTATTCTTGGGCAATTAGAGGGGTGGTGGTGGAGTTTGGGTTTATTGTTTTTCCTTATAAAATTCAACCTTGTTTTCTGTTCCTGAAACAGTTACAGTTTTTAGGTTGAAAAGTATATTGATTGAAGATAATAGTACTATTGAATCTTGTTTATAGTATTCAATCAGTTTGCTCCGACAATTGACAATTTGGTCTTTTTAAATGAGGAATGTTAGTGCAGCAGTGAGTTTCAAAGATAACAAGGTCAAAAACAATTAGGATTTACTATTGTGGCAATTATATTATGGAATGCAGATAGTGTTTGTGAGTTCATTGCGTAAAGAATTGCCTGAAATTAGGGTTAAAGAAAAGAGTGAGTAAAGAATTGCCTGAATTAGGGTTAAAGAAAGAGAAGTGCAGTGAAATGAGTTGGATTGATTCTGTTGTTTGGTGGGCTATTGATAATGCTACTTCTCCTAATGCTCTTCTGGACAGAGATCTCAATTCTGCAGAGTTCTTGAAAAGAAAATCAGATTATGTGCAAAACCCAATTTCAAAAACTGGGCTTAGTTCGATTTTTACAAAAATGATTGAGTTGGGCAAAACTGGGTTGGTTTTCAATCCTTATGGAGGCAAAATGGCTGAAATTCCAGCCTCTGATGCCCCTTTCCCTCACCGTGCCGGAAATTTGTATAAAATTCAGTATTCAATGAGTTGGCAAGATGAAGGAAATGCTGCAGAGAGTGAATATTTGGGTCAAATAAGGGAATTATATAATTTTACGACACCATTTGTGTCGAAGAATCCAAGAAGTGCATTTTTGAATTATAGAGATCTTGATATTGGTATTATGGAGCCTGGTAAAAATAGTTATCAAGCTGGTAGTGTTTATGGGTTTAAGTATTTTAATGGAAACTATGATAGATTAGTTAAAGTGAAGACTGCTGTTGATCCAGAGAATTTCTTCAGGAATGAGCAAAGCATCCCTACTCTTTCAAGGAAGACATAGATACAGAAAATAATTTACTGGTGGTACTTTTATTACTAGTAAAATAAACATGATTGTTGGCTGTAATAGACATTTTATTTTGCTGAAACCTTGTGAAAAATATTTGTCTAAACCGGGCTTATGGCCTCGCCTTGAGACCAAACTAATAAAAAAGAAAAAAAGACAATCTTTTTAATATTTCAATTTCTTAAATTTTTCAATTACACTCTTAGGATCCTTATAGATAGGGAAAGGGGAAAAAAAAAAAACGCCTCCCTAAATTATAGCCATAGTAACACATACCTCCTTCAAGGTTTTGGAGGTGACTTTAGCATCCTTATATTATACTTCCATTACATAAATGCATGTTTTTGTGGATTTTGTATATCTTCCGTCGAGCTGATATTGAAATGACCAAACTAACCCCCTTATAATAAAATGAAAAAAAAAACTTTTTCATTGGAGGGAAAGTGAATAATCATATCGAGAAAGTGGAGAAGGGTGAGAAGAAATTGCCAAAATTGTGAGGAGAGAAAATTGAAGGAAATGAAATCATTGGAGGTTTTGAATCGATTGAGTGGAAAAAACACTCAATCGATCGTTCTATATGCTTCGAAAGTGAAATCTCTCAGGTAAAATTTCGTTTTTGCTTTTGTTCAAGTTTTTGTTTGGTGTATTGAGTATGAAGTCGTGCAGACACTGTTTTTTTACATAGAAATAGTTGCCTTACAGTGTTTATTTGATTTGTAACTTAGAAATTAGCTTTAAATTTTGTTCATTTTGTTTTAGGGTTTATAGAAAACAAGCTGGTGTATCAAGTTCGATACGAACCCACGTAAACATGACATGATTAAAGCCAATAGGAACACAACTAATTTAATAATCGTGTTAAATATTTAAATATCAACACAATAGAAAATTTAAACGGGTGAGATGAACACGATACACATAACCAGCTTAATTAAATGGGTCATAAATGGATTAAAATGCAACCACTTTAATTAAATAGATTGTATAGGTTAGAAAATTTGACACGTATAATACGTATACCCGTGTGTGTGTATACATGAGAAGAAAATACATGTAATTGGTGATTCCAAATGACAATAATAATTTTAATAATAATAATAATAATAATAATAATAATATATTTATTTCTAAATAGTTTTATTTGAACAATAATTTAACACAGTTCTCAAATCACATGCTTATCAAATAAAATTCCTTTCTAATAAGTTTAAAGTCAATCACACTTTTTTTTTAATCTGTATGTGACATCCTACCGAGTCGAGTCTTAGAATAGAGTCGACTAGTCGAGTTGAGTCGAGTTGAACCAAACCGTCTTAGAAATGAGTCGACTAGTCGAGTTGAGTTCGAGTTGAACCAAAACCGCGGTTGGGGTAAGAATGGGTGTAATAAAGTGGAGTTACTTGACGTGAGAGAAAGAAGATCAAAGTAGGTTAGGATTTATTTGCACTAAAACATACAGCTTGGGTGTTAAGTTGTAACCTTCTTACAATTGAGGTACCATTTAGAACTTTTACACACAAAGTCATTGATATTTTAGAGCCTACCCGTGCATATCATTTCACTTTCCCATTTTCATCTTTATCTTCATCTTCTTCATCTCCTTCCTTTCTCCATCCATTTTCACGATAGTTAAGCATTAAGTCAACCTTTATTTCTCCAAGTAAGTAGAATTTCTTGAAGCTTGATGTTATTCAACCTCTAATTGAGTTATATTGTAGATAATTTATAAGAATTCTGATGTGTATAGGAGTTGTTTTAGAATTCATAAGAATTCTTATTTATAGGTGAAGGGAGTTCTAAGAGTGTAGAAACAAGAAGCTAAAGAAGAGCTCAAGCTTTTTGGAGCAAAGGTTTGATATCTCTTTTTCTTTACCATTTTCTTTGTATGAGATTTGTGTGGTGTGTTGCTATGAGACCATATTGCTTTATGTGAGTGGGAGGACTGGTAATGGTGAGAAAACAGGGGGAAAGACAGGAGAAGTATTGAATTAAATGAAGTGAATATTGAGTTTTATGTTGAAACAAGGTTTTTGTTTGAAATTTTACGCAGTAATTTCATCTTGATTTTGACCCATTTAATGAATGGAATTACAGGAAGTGTCATAGAAGAAGTTATTTTGTTCCTCTATGTTTAGGCGCTTTACATGGGTTTTTGAATCATCCAAATTGGAGTTGTATATGGAGAGATATGACCAAAAGAGTACAGATAGTGCAGGCTGGAAGCGCGCGGGCGAATTGCATGATGAGTTCGCGTTGCCTTCTCGCGCTAGCGAATTTGACCTACGCGCTCGCGACTTTCACCTGAAACTCTCTGACTCTTATTTAGCACATCTCGCGCTCGCGACTTTCAAGTACGCTGTCGCGACTTGTGCTCGCAAACTCTCTGACTCTCATTTGGCACATCTCGCGCTCGAGACTGTGAAGTGCGCGCTCGCGTACTTGGCTTGTTGAAGTACGCTTTCGCGTACTTGGCCCGTTGGCCTGTAAGCCCGCTCGCGGACCTTTCGATCGCGCGCGTCGCGAATTTGGCCTAGAACTCACTGTCTCTCCATTTTGGCACTTCCTTCGCGCTCGCGACTTTTCAAGTACGCGCCTCGCGACTTGTGGCCCGAATAATTCACTGTCTCTCAGTTGGTGGCTTACGCGGCTCTGCGACCTTGCAAGGCGCGCTCGCGACTTGTGTTTTCATGCATTTTTGGACTTCATTTTCAAATGCAATTGTTATTCTTTGCTTCACTTATATGCCTCTCATTTTAACATCAATCCTAAGCATTAGAACATGTATCAAACAACACGCAAGCAATGCAAAATGAATGTGAAATCAAATAAATTATGAATTATGAAGTTAGAGCTATGAAATGATGTTTGTTTTATATTATGACATACCAACATTATGCCTTCCATTGAGGTTAGGTAAAACCATGTAGATGAAAGGCTATGTCGCGACATAAGGATAGCAATGATCTGCACCCATTACAGTTGATACTCCGGCTACAGGCCGGAGTGAATATGAATTAATGGCCATAGCAGCCAAGCATACAGTATTCAATCCAGTTTCATACAGTTTTTTCTTATCACTTTCAGTTCCATCACTAATAACTTATTGGAAGCCATACATGATATCTTGGACATAAACATTCCCCATGATCAATACTTGATTACAATAGTACAATAAGATAATCAACGTATAATGAAGGATCATGCTATAGCTATATGTGCTTATATGTTTAATTATCCACATGCATTTACATGCTTATTTCTATCTATGGATGTGTTTAATTGTTTCTTTATCTGTTGAGATATCCACTGAGCTTTATTTGCTCAGCGAGTTGCCTGTTTAACTCGCAGGTTTTGAGATTGGCCAGTAGAGAGTCAGCTTACAACTGCTGCAGTTCATCTGTAGAAGACTCAGTCTTCAGGGTAGCAACTCATTTTAATATGTATCTTTTGTCTACCCTTTTTATTACCCTTTTTTTATGGCATGTACAGGGCACTCAGTTGGGCCCATTTCATTTTGACATTTGTATCATGTTTTGTAAATATAAATTACATTATTTTTATATACAGTACCAGCATGCTATTATATTCAATATACATTATGACTTCAGCATGTTAGACCATACAGTCAACCAGTTTGTAGCGTCTCGGTCCGGTTCATTCGGGTTTACGGGTGGACCGGGAAGGGGTGTTACAATAAACGTTTCTTTTTCCTTTTCTCTCTTTTTCTCTTCTTATGTTTCTTTTTTGTGTTTTTAATTTTAAATCTATGTATCTAATGGCTTGATCTTGCAGTTGTTGTTCTTTTATAATGTCACAGGAAGGTGAGAGTGAGTCACACGCCTCCAGGCCAGTGGAGGGTGAGGCTCCAGTAGCACCAGGTCAAGAGATGTTGTTAAAGCAACTTGCGGATACTTTTCGACAGATTGCAGGGGTTATGCCTCAAGCACCAATAGTAGTAGAAAGAAAAAGAAAGCCCCCACTAGAGAAGCTTCGGAAATATGGGGCGAAAGAATTCAGTGCTAACAAGGATGACAGTCTAGAAAGAGCTGAGTATTGGTTAGATGGGACATCGAGAGTTCTGGAACAATTACAATGTACACCAGAGGATAAGTTGGTTTGTGCCACATCCTAGGAAAGACCATATTGATAATTAATACAAAAGCCTTTTTCAACACTCCCCCCTCAAGTTGGCTAGGATATTATCATGCCCAACTTGTCAAACGCAAAGAATGAACAGTTTGCTATTCAAACCCTTCGTGAAAACATCGGCTATGTTGCTCTTTTGAAGCTATAATAGGAGACCTTTATAAGGCCTTCAACTATCTTCTCTTTTATAAAGTGACGATCTATATATCTATGTGCTTAAGTTCGATCATGCGGACTTGATTATTCATAATACTAGATGGCTTTTGCCCTTTACTATCACAAACCAAGGATAATTATTTGGGTTGTTATCAACCAACTTTTAAACCTTACCATTAACTCTGCGCAACCAATAGGAGTTCACATATTCCTTGGTGCCATAGCTCTATATTCTGCTTCTGCACTGGACCTTGCACAACAGCCTGGCTTCTTGCTTCTCCAATGTGACAAGGTTTTCCTCC